>CAUYQV010071175.1:0-14034 GCA_963574575.1 Galagoides demidoff | reverse complement strand
CATGGCATCACAGCTCACAGCAACCTCCAACTCCTGGGCTCAAGCGAGTCTCCTGCCTCTGCCTCCCAAGTAGCTGGGACCACAGGCGCCCACCACAACGCCCGGCCATTTTTTGGTTGCAGCCATCATTGTTGTTTGGCGGGCCAGGGCTGGGGATTCGAACCTGTCACCTTAGGTGTACGTGGCTGGCGCCTTAGCCGATTGAGCCACAGGCACCGAGCCTCTGGTCCCCTCTTGAAGAGAAATATTTCATTATTCTTTTACATCAGAAAAACTACCTATACGGATGGCCACAGATTTAATTCTTATGGTAGGTGAAAAATGTCAGAAAGCTAGTGCTCCTTACCAGGATACTGTGAAATCCAGGGAAGTTTTATTTCCCCACACTCTTTATCCTCAAGTTTCTTATTTTTTCTTTTTTTTTTTTTTTTTGAGACAGAGTCTCAAGCCCTGGATAGAGTGCCATGGCATCAGAGCTCACAGCAATCTCAAACTCCTGGGCCTAAGTGATTCTTTTGCCTCAGCCTCCCAAGTAGCTGGGACTATAGGCACTCGTCACAATGCCCAGCTTTTTTTTTTTTTTTGGCTTGGGCTAGATTTGAACCTGCCAGCCCCAGTGTATGTGGCTGGTGCCCTAGACCCCTGAGCTCCAGGCGCCAAGCCTCTTCTCTCATTTTTGATGGCTCAGATTCAGCTTTGCATTAGCATTAGGAGTGGGGGTGAAGATATATCTGGAGCTAGTCTCTAAAACTATAAGCCACTCAGGCTCAACTCAACATGTGATCTCATCTGGAGTTTCAGTCACTGCCAAGTTAGGGCTGACTGTTCTGGTCACCTGCCCCTCTCATCCATGCAAGTGGGAGCCCAGGACAGAAAGGAGATTGTCAACTCAATCTTCTGCAGATAGACCAGGTCTGGCCTCTAGGCCATGGAAGGAATTTTTTTTTTTTTTTGAGACAGAGCCTCAAGCTATCCCCCTGGGTAGAGTGCCATGGCATCACAGCTCATAGCAACCTCCAACTCCTGGGCTCAAACGAGTCTCCTACCTCCGCCTCCCAAGTAGCTGGGACCACAGGCGCCCACCACTACGCCCGGCCATTTTTTGGTTGCAGCCATCATTGTTGTTTGGCAGGCCCAGGCTGGGGATTCGAACCCGCCACCTTAGGTGTAGGTGGCTGGTGCCTTAGCCGATTGAACCACAGGCGCCGAGCCTCCATGGAAGGAATATTGATTGGCTTAAGCAGGTTGAGGACAAGGGACAAGAAGCCATGTCCAGGAAAGGAGAGGGTGAGGAATTAGTTAGTGTTGATGACCCTATACGGTTTACTGGGGCCCACAGAGCCCAGAGGGAACAGAGTTCAACTTTTCCTAAGGGAGAGCTTCTCAACAACTGGAAGGATAAGTGCCTTGGAAGGTGAGAGCTCCTTGTTTTTGGATATATGCAAAAAGAGACCAGAAACCCCGGACTCAGGGCTGCTATAGAAGCAGGTCCCAAATGCTGACATTGCATGTTCATGCTCCAAATCCCCAGGAAAATCACCTACCTCTCTGGGCTTCAGCATCTTCAGCTACAATGTAAGAATAGACTCCCCCATAGACTGAAAAAGTAAGAACATAATTGATAACGGATCCAGACCCATTTCCTTGTTGTGTGACCTTGGGCAAGTCACTTCACCTGACTTTCACATCTTCAAAATGGGAATTACAGAAGGATTATTCTCATGACTATTGGGTTGTCATGAAGGTTCAACAAGTTAATTCTTGTAATGCTTTTACACTAGTGCCAGGCCCATAGAAAATGTTCAATAAATGTTGGCTATGATATGATGACAATTCTTATTACTAATGAATCCTCCCTACAACCCTAGAAGTCAATAACATCATCCCCACTTCACAGATCACAAAACTGAAGCCAGGGTATTTTAACAATGACAAAAATACTTACTATGTGCCAGGCTTGTTGCAAACACTCTTCACGATTCTTAACTCACTTTAGCCTCATAACAAATATATCATTGTTCCTATCTTATAGGGAGGCCATGAGGCTCAGAGAGGTTAAGTAATTTGCCCAATGTCCTAACAGCCTGTGGTCCTTCTGGCCCCAGGAGGAGCAATCTGGCTCCAGCAATCAAAGAGTTACTTTCTTGGGTGGGGATGGGGGGTGAGGGGAGTCAAATCCAGGAGGCATCTTACCTACACTAACTGCTCTGGCTCTTATCCAGGGAAGCAAGGGTGAACCTGAGCTGAGACCTCAAGGTTTTTTCCTACCAGAGATCAAAATTCAACACTCTGAGCATAAATCCATAAAGGGAGGGGTGGGGAGTAGTCAGAGAAGGAAGTGCCTAGGCCTCCTAGAGAGAGCCCAAGGTTCTCACTCCCCACCTTAACTGGCAGAAAACACTCTAGAAGTCTCCAAGAACTAGCAAGCTCTGCCTTCATCTCCCTGGGGGACCCTGGGCACGTCACTGCCCTACCCAGTGTGCTGACTTCCTTATAGAATAATGAGATAAGGCTCAGCTCCTGTGGCTCAAGTGGCTAAGGCGCCAGCCACATACACCTAAGGTGGTAGGTTTGAATCCAGCCCTGGCCCATCAAATAACAATGATGGCTGCAACCAAAAAATAACCGGGCGTTGTGGAGGGCACCTGTGGTCTCAGCTACTATGGAGGCTGAAGCAGGAGACTTGCTTGAGGCAGGAATTGGAGGTTGCTGTGAGCTGTGATGCCACAGCACTCTACCCAGGGGGACAGCTTGAGGCTCCGTCTCAAAAAAAAAAAAAAAGAATAATGAGATGAGCACATCATCGACACAGGAGCCAGGCTCACAGAGGGGCTGTGAATTTCCTAAGTCACACAGCATAAGATAGATGGCCTGGGAATCAAATCATAGCAGATCCGATATCCTTGAACTCTTGCTTTTCCACTATTCCCTATCTTCCAAATGTGTTTTACAAGTTCTAGAGCATTCTGCAAATAGGATGAAGTTAATATCATCATTGCCGTTATTGCAACATCTGCTCTCCAAATGGCATTTCCAGACAATCTGGAAGAGATATATGCTTATTTTCTTTCTTTCTTCCTTCCTTCCTTCCTTTCCTTTCCTTTCTTTCTTTAGTTTTTTGAAACAGAATCTCACTTTGTGGGCCTGCATAAAGTGCCATGGCGTCATACCTCACAGCAACCTCAAAATCCTGGGCCCAAGCGATCCTCTTGCCTCAGCCTCCCAAGTAGCTGCGACTACAGGTGTCCACCACAACACCCAGCTATTTTTCAGAGAAGTCTCGCTCTTGCTCAGACTGGTCTTGAACTCCTGAGCTCAAACAATCTGCCTACCTCAGCTCCCCAGAGTGCTAGGATTACAGGTGTGAGCACCACACCTGACCCCATGTATTTATTTCCTATATACATACCCTCTCCAATTAGTCAGTTTAGGAAGTGGGACTTTTGAAATGTTTGGATTTTGAGCCTAGGAGTCAGATGGGCGTGGTTTGGTCTGTGTTTCATCATTTACTAGCACCATAGGGTTTCAGAGTAATTTCCAAAAACCTGTTTTCTCTGTTTTCTCCTCTGTAAGGTGGGAATAAAGACACATACCTCGTAGGATTGTTGGGAGAATTAAATGAAATTATGCATGTTAAGTGCTTAACAGTGCCTGGAAAATAGTAAAATTTTAAAAATGGAACCTTAATAATTAGTTAGTAAATATCATGGTGCTGGGAATCTAGTAAATCCTTACTATGTCCTTTTAGAATAAAATAGAGTCTCCAAACACTTCATTTCCTGCTCAATTCAAAATTTGCAATGTGGGTAGAGAGTGATAGCTCAGACCTTGTAATCTTAGCTCTCTGGGAAGTCAAGGCCGGTGGATTGCCTGAGCTCATAGGTTCCGGACCAGTTTGAGTTCTCACTTAGGTGAGTGAGACCTTGTCTCTAAAAATAGCCAGGCATTGTGGCAGGCACCTATAGTCCCAGCTACTGAGGTGAGAGAATGTCTTGAGCCCAAGAATTTGAGGGGGCGACAAAGTGGGACTCTGTCTCAAAAAAAAATTTACAGTGTGCTCATATAGTACATTCACCTCTTAAAAGTTGTCACTTGTTCTCACTGAGCTCCAACCTAAAACTGCTACAAAAGTAAGACTTCAGTTCTTGGCAAGAAATGGCTGTATTTTCCCAGACCCTTGCCTGTTGTCTCCCTGTGACATCTCACCAAAGTGCTAATATATTCTCTAAGGTAGTATCAGGTGACAATCACAGCCAGAAACTTCCATGTATAGGTTACTAGGATGTGATGGGTCAGATGCCAGGGTTAAGCTGGGCCCAAAAGGAAGGGCCCTGGGTAGAGATATCCAGGAACAAAAAGGAAAGGGAAACAGTTCACAGTAACATGACTTCCATGTTCAACTCCCTCCCTCACCACCAGGAAGTCAGGTGTTAGCAGGAGCCCACCTGCTCCTCCTAGGCACCTCTCCCTCCCTCTCTTTCTCCTTTCTCCTCCCCCACCCCATCACCCACACACACATATTCCTGCAACCCCAAAGGTCCTATTGAAAGGTGTTCAGTTACTTTCACTTAAAAGCAAAAGCTACCCAATCCAAACAAGGAGTCAAAAGATGCAATCAGTAGGGCCAGCACAGTGGCTCATGCCTATAATACTCTGGGAGGCCAAGGCAGGTGGATTGCTTGAGCTCAGGAGTTCAAGATCAGCCTGAGCAAGAGCAAGACCTTGTCTCTACTAAAAATAGAAAAATTAGCTCTGCATTGTGGCCAGCCCTTGTAGTCCCAGCTACTTGGGAGGCTGAGAAAAGAGAATCTCTTGAACCCAGGAATTTAAGGTGGCTGTGAGCTAAAACACCATGGTGTTCTACAGAGGGAAACTTTAAAAGTGAGACTTTTTAAAAAAGAGAGAGATGCAGTTAAAAGGCCAAAGGGGATCCCTGCTCTGTGTAGGAGTTGAATCAGGCAATTCTTTTTTAAATTCCATTCATCAAACACCCAAAGCTTCTAAGATTCTACCAAAGTGAAAGAGAGGGTTTCGATGATTCTAGATTCTAGGATTCTTTTATCATTCTACAAGTGTTTATCAAAGCTATGCTGGGTACTAATGAACCACAGTGGGTCAAGATCTGGCCTCTGGGCACGGTGCCTGTAGCTCAAATCCACCCCAGGCCTGCCAAACAACAATGACAGCTGCAACAAAAAATAGCCCGGCATTGTAGCAGGCGCCTGTAGTCCCAGCTACTTGGGAGGCTAAGGCAAGAGAATCTCTTAAAACCAGGAGTTGGAGGTTGCTGTGAGCTGTGATACCATAGCACTCTACCCAGGGCAACAGCTTGAGGCTCTGCCTCAAAAAAAAAAAAGAAAATCTAGCCTCTGCCCTTAAGGAGCTAGCTCTCAGTCTGATGAAATAAACAGATACATTATATGACAACTACAACAGAGGTATCATAGAGATACCCTGGGCACAGGTCCAAGGAATAATTCATTTTGCCCAGAAAGGAAAGACAACAGGCAGGAGTACCCAGGCCTGGCTCAGAAGCTAGACAGACAAGCTATACAACCCTCAGTGATATAACCTTGGACACATCCTTCCCCTTTCTGAGTCTGTCTTCTCATTTATAAAATGGAACTACTATTCCCTATTTCAAAGGAACTGACTAAGACTTAGAAATAATGCACTGAAGGATCACAGCTTAAAGAATGACTCAAATTATTTCTATTATTTATGAGAAAAGGTGACTCCTGCTAAAGGTCAGAAGACAGGCAAGAACTCACCTAATAGACCAGGAGGAAAAAGAGATCAAGTAGAGAGTGAGTACCACACATTCAGAAGTTCAGAAACCAGCAAGGAGGAAGGTACAGCTGAAGAGGTTGACAAGGACAATGGAAGCTAAGCCAAGGAGCTTGGACTTGACTCCAAGGGCACTGGGGAATCAATCATATGAGGTCTTTCACCAGGGAACAGGTAGAATCTTATGTGTGGGTTAAGATGTATCCATCTGGCCACAGTGCACAAAATGAGTTGGCATTCTAGAAGACAAAGACCAGTGAGAAGACATAATAATAAATGACCATGAGTCAAGGAACACTGGCTATTGCACCATAAGTGTTGCCCATGGTGAGGATGCTGCCCAGTCTATGTGGGCAATATGCTACAAGGATAAGGAGCAGTGCCCTGCTAGCTAGAAGCTTCTAAATACAACATGCTGCAGGCATCACAGCCTCATTCATTCCTTTACTCAGAAAATCTTTACCTGTTATGTACCAAATAATTTCTTGATGCTAGAGATTCAGCAACAAATAAAACAGACAAGGTCGGGCAGCACCTGTGGCTTAGTGCGTAGGGCGCTATCCCCATATACTGAGGGTGCCGGGTTCAAACCCAGCCCCAGCCAAACTGCAACAAAAAAAAAGTTGGGCATTGTAGCGGGTGCCTGTAGTCCCAGCTACTCGGGAGGCTGAGGCAAGAGAATTGCCTAAGCGCAAGGAGTTGGAGGTTGCTGTGAGCTGTAACACCACAGCACTCTACTGAGAGTTAATAAGTGAAACTCTGTCTCAAAAAAAACCAGACAAGGTCCCTGACCCTCATGGAGCTCACATTCTAGTGGGAAGAGGAATGCCCAATAAATAAATAAATGTATAATATGTAAGAGTCTTATCACTAGAAGAAATAGTGACTGTTATAACCCAACTAAGAGAGAAAGATGAAAGATTCCCAATACTCACCTAGGAGGTACAGTCAGGATTCAAACTGGAATCCAAAGCTACCTCCTGGAAACTGCCTCTCTTTAAAGACCTTCTATGTAAAACACACTTTCCAGTTCCTAGTATACTCCCTTGAGCCACAAGGCCCACTGATTCACTATTCATTCCAGAAAAAAAAGGGGTTTTTTAGACAGAGTCTTACTTAGTCGCCTGGGGGTTGAGTGCTGTAGCATCCTAGCTCACAGCAACCTCAAACTCTTA
Organism: Galagoides demidoff; assembly: GCA_963574575.1. NCBI lineage: Eukaryota > Metazoa > Chordata > Mammalia > Primates > Galagidae > Galagoides > Galagoides demidoff. The sequence continues at coordinate 7,072 of CAUYQV010071175.1, read as the reverse complement.
GGTTCAAGCTAATCTCTTGCCTCAGCCTCCCAAGTAGCTGGGACTACAGGTGCCTACCACAACACCCAGCTATTTTTAGAGATGAGGTCTTGCTCTTGCTCAGGCTGGTCTCAAACTCCTGAACTCAAGCAATCCACCCACCTCAGAATCCCAAAATGCTAGGATTACAGACATGAGCTACTGCACCCAGCCCTGGAAATATTTACTGGACACCATTCTGGATAATGTGGGTATAACAATGATCTGGACAGACATGATTTACAGACTGGCAGGGAAGAGTGGTGCTAAACAATGACACATTAGGCTCAGCGCCTGTGGCTCAAGTGGCTAAGGTGCTAGCTATGTACACCCAAGGTGGCAGGTTCAAATCCAGCCCGGGCCCGCCAAACAACAATGATGGCTGCAATCAAAAAATAGCTAGACGTTGTGGCAGGCGCCTATAGTCCCGGTTACTTGGGAGGTGGCAACAGGAGACTCGCTTGAGCCCAGGAGTTGGAGGTTGCTGTGAGCTATGATGCCACAGCACTCTACCCAGGGCGACAGCTTGAGGCTCTGTTTTAAAAAAAAAAAAAACAATGACACATTAGTTACAATTTCTCTGAGTGCTAAAGATAAGTAGCAGGTGTTATGAATTAGCCTGGGAAGGAGTCTAAGACTGGCCTCTCAGAGGAAGTGACATTTGAGACCTAAAGTCTCAAGCATTTGCCCAACAAAGAAGGAAGAGATTTCAAGGTGGAGGAGACAGCATGCACAAAGGCTTGGACAACAAGCCAGCCTAGTACATTTGAGGAACTGAGAGGCTATTGTGACTGGAACTTGGAGACAGAGACAAATCCGGGTGTGATGCAAGACAAGGGTGGAGAGACTCTCAGGGGCCAGACCAGCCAACCTTCCCAGCCAATTAAGAGCAAATTAAAGATTCCAGCACAGCACAGGCTCCAATGCTACCCCACACTACCTTTCACCTACTGTCCCCCTGGGTTGCCGCAGCATCACAGCTCACAACAACCTCCAACTCCTGGGGCTCAAGCGATTCTCCTGTCGCCACCTCCCAAGTAACTAGGACTATAGGCGCCTGCCACAACGCCTGGCTATTTTTGGTTGCAGCTGTCATTGTTGTTTGGCAGGCCCAGGCTGGATTCAAACCCACCAGCTCAGGTGTATGGGGCTGGCGCCTTAGCAGCTTGAGCCACAGGTGCCGAGCCAAGTTGAGAATTTTCTTAACCAGTGGATCTTCTTCATCACTTCAAAAGAAATTCAGCTCCTGGGATCAAATTCTGGCTCCCCTAGAAAGCCTCTGGCAAGGCTTCTGGAACCATCAGATTGTCACCGTTATGTTGGAATAAACCAAGTGGCTGAAAGTTATTACCTCCATTTTACAGATAACGAAACTGAGACTCGGAATGATAAGGTGACTCACACATTTTTACACCTCATTTCTCCCCAGTATGTGGATTTGGGGAAGCTTCATGATTCTAGCTGTTATGAATCTAAAATTCTGTGACATATGTGAGAGGATCCTAGGGTTCAGGGAAACAGAGATCTCAGGGTTCTAGAACTCCAACATTTTAAGCCTTGGTGCTCCAATAAATCCAGAGCAAGTTCAGGTTCCTGGTCTGTGCTAGCTGGTGCCAGCCCAAAGACCCAGGAGCCACTCTATGCCCCATCTCCAGGTCCCATTTTCAGAGCTGCAAGACACAATCCTGGCATCCCCCACCGCCCAAGTCCAGAGGCCACAGTGGGCGGGAACCAAGGGGTTAGACTGGAGCAACTTTTGCTGGAAGGCAACGGGCTGAGGCGGAGTTAGATGAGAGTCGGGGGGGAAGGCGGGGAGTCTCTGGACCCGCCCCGTAGCAGACTTCCTGGTCGGCTGCAGGTAGCCAGGGTGATAGGCGGCAGCGGCGGCGGGAGACCCGGGAGCTATGGGGTGCGCGCGAGACGCCATCCTGGAGGCGCTGGAGAACCTGACCGCCGACGAGTTCAAGAAGTTCAAGCTGAAGCTACAGTCAGTACAGCTGCGCGATGGCTACAGGACCATCCCTCGGGGGACGCTGGCGACCATGGACGCCGTGGACCTCACCGACAAGCTCGTCAGCTTCTATTTGGAAGGGTATGGAGCCGAGATTACAGTGACAGTGCTTCGGGACATGGGCATGCAAGAGATGGCTGACCGGCTCCATGAGGGGACACTCAAGGGTGAGCTCCCCCATGTCCCCTCATCCACCCATTTTTTCCTCCCCCAGAAAGTTCATGTCTCGGGCCCTTCTGCTTCCTGTCCCCCCTACCCTCTAAAACAAAGCTCTGCAGACAAAGCTTCCTGCATTTGGCCAAGGGGATCCCCACACACCCTCCAGAGAGCCTAGAGGCAAGGAAGGAGGGGGAAGGGGACCACTTGACTCATTTTCTTACAGGCCCTGGGGTTGCACCAGCTGGGAGCAAGGCCCCTTCTCAGAAAACAGCCAAACCAGGTGAGGCCTCCACACCCAACCTTGCCTGCCTGGCCCTCTCCAGCCCCACAACACCCCTGCAGTCTGTTGTCCCACAGCCAAAGCAGGGCTGGGCTGGCCCTAGGAGCCATCCACAACCTTCCCTGGGCTCAGAGCCTGGCTGGGGGCGGGAGGACAAGAGACAAAGTTAAGACTCATCCCACTGGATCTGGTGCCGCCCACTGCACTCTTTGAGCCCTTAGGTTTAAAGAGCATTTTCTGAAGAAAGCTGTATTCTGCACCCACCCTGGGTGCTCAATCAGTTGTTCTCCCTCCCACTCTCAGCACTGCACTTTGTGGAGCAGCACCGAGCAGCACTCATCGCACGTGTAACAGATGTTGATGGGGTGCTGGATGCGCTGCATGGGAAGGTCCTGAATGACGAGCAGTACCAGGCAGTGCGGGCAGAGGCCACCAATCCATTGAAGATGAGGAAGCTCTTCAGCTTTCTTCCAGCCTGGAACCTGACCTGCAAAGACTTGCTCCTCCAGGCCCTAAGGGAGACCCAGCCCTACCTGGTGGCTGACCTGGAGCAGAGCTGAGGCATCTTCCCACCCAAATGGTCCCACACTCAACCCTTAGCAACTCCAGCCAAAACATCCTGGAATCTTTTTTTATATATATACAATATATGAAAAGTCTGCTTTTACTGTGTGTTTTTCCTACTTCCACCATGAAAGCATGTGCAGAGCTTTTCCAAAGGCTGCACAGGCTCAGGTGATGTTCCTCCCAATTTTACCATTCCTGGGGACTCAAATGCTTCTTCACTCTTCCTGCCTTATAGTCACATGGACTATTCCCTCTTAATTCAACTTTTGGTGGCTCCTCCAGTGCCACTCCAAAAGGTCTGTGGTGCTTGGGATTACAGGTAACAGCCCTATGGCCATGGTGTAAAGGTTAAAAAAGGCATATACAAAAGGGCCTGAAACTGTGGGGAGCCAGATTTGTCAGAGGCATTAGAAACAAACTCATCTACAGATTCTCTACCTTTCATTTTTAACATGGGGGGAAAAATGAGAAATTAGAGCAATTTTCAGAGGGAGACATTAGAATGGTATTTAAGCATAGGACAGAAGAGTGCAAGACACCAATTGTAATTCTAGGGTTCCTTCCGGCACTAGCACACTAGCAGGCTTAAAATGTTTCCTTCCTCTGCTCCACCCCACCCTCTGGAGGAAGGGTTATAGGTCACACTTTGTGCCCAGAAAACATGCTAACCACAGAAGCAAATTTTCAGGAAATAAGTTCTGGTAACTTTCTTTTCTTGATGCACTTTTTGCTTACAAGAGAAATGTGAGTATTTCTCTCCAGGAAATAGAACTTAAGGGGTCTTTCCAGAGGCTATTTGGGGAACCAGAATCCTAAGGCTACATCTTTACAAGACATTGCATCCAGCCCCTTCTAGTCTTGAAGGTGGAAGAGTTCACAAAGCAACAGGCAGAACACCAATGAGGCCCAGTAGCCATCCTTAGGAAATCATCAGACAACCATTTTCCAAAGTCACTGCTCACAGGGGGTTGAAATCTAGTAACATCTTGCATGCAACAAGCCTTCTAGGGTCCTCGCTAAGCTCTAGTCTAGCTCCAAGCACCAGAGTAATCAAACCTGATCATGGAAAATGACTCACTTTTTTTTATAGTTTTTGAATCTCAGTGTTGCCATAGACTGTAGTGCCCTGGTGTCAACCTAGTTCATAGCAACTTCAAACTCCTGTGTTTAGGAAATCCTCCTACCTCAGCCTTCCCTGTAGCTGGGACCACAGCAGCCTACCACAACACCCAACTAATTTTTGTATTTTACTAAGAGATGTGCAGTCTCACTTCTGCTCAAGCTGGTTTTAAACTCCTGAGCTCAAGCAATCCTCCTGCCATGGCCTCCCAGAGTTATTAAGATTACAGGAGTAACTGCTTGGCTAGACTGTCACTTCTCAGGATATCTATAAACTCTTCTTCTAGCCTGGCCTGTAACCCCACAACCTGTCCCCTCCTCACATATCCCACAATCCTAGCAACATTATTTGCTCACACTCAGCCCCAGCACATTCTGATCCCTTAGCTCTGGACACTTTGAAAAAAATCAACCTGCCCCAGAATGTTCACAGGTATACCTTCTTCTTTGAAACTCTGGCAACATTTCCCAGCAAAGCAAACCACTGTCATGATATACTTTCATGTAAGGTTACCCTATTAAAAAGAATTATCTAGGCTCAGCTCAAGGCATAGCTCAAGCAGCTAAGGTGCCAGCCACATACACCAGAGTTGGCAGGTTTGAATCCAGCCTGGGCCTGCCAAACAATGACAACTACAACCAAAAACTAGCCAGGCATTGTGGCAGGCTCCTGTAGTCCCAGCTACTTGGGAGGCTGAGGCAAGAGAATCGCTTAAGCCCAGGAGTTGGAGGGTGCTCTGAGCTGTGACAGCATTCTACCCAGGGTGATAGCTTAAGGCTCTGTCTCAAAAAATAAAAATAAAAAAAAAATTATCTAGCCAGATGTGCAGGTGTGGTAACCCACACCTGTTATCCCAGAGACTCTGGGAAGCTAAGGCAAATCACTTGAAGCAGAGATAAAGTTCAGCCTGGGCAACATAGCAAGACCCTGTCAAAAAAAGTTTAAACAGGTACATTGGTGCATGCCTGTAGTCCTAGCTACTAGGGAGGCTAAAGCAAGATGGCTCAAATGCAGATGTTCGAAGCTACAGTGAGCTATTATCACACCACTGTATTCCAGCCTGGGTGACAAAGACCCCATGCCTAAATAAATGAAAACTCTCAATCAGACCCAGTGACTCATGCCCGTAATCCTAGGACTCTGGGAAACCAATGTGAAAGAATAGCTTGAGGCTAGGCAACATAATGAGATCTCATCTCTACAAAAAATAAAAATTAAAAATTACCTGCTCATGCCTGTAATCCTGGCACTCTGGGAGGCCAAGGCAGGTGGACTGCCTGAGCTCACAGGTTTGAGACCAGCCTGTGCAAGAGTAGAGACCTCCCTCTCTAAAAATAGCGGGGCATTGTGGCAGGTGCCTATAGTCCTAGCTACTTGGAAGGCTGAGGCAAGAAAATTGCTTAAGCCCAAGAGTTTGAGGTCACTGTGAGCTGTGATGCCACAGCATTTTACCGAGGGTGACAAAATATTAAGACTGTCTCAAAAAATAAAATTAGGTGTACATGGTTGCCTGTAGTCCCATTAACTCAGAAAGCGAACATCAGGGTTGCACTTAAACCCAAGAGTTCAAGATCATAGTAAGCAATAGTCAGGCCACTACATTCTGACCTAGAGGACAGAAACCCTGTATCCCCCCCACAAAAAAGGCATATTTTTAACCTAAGTGCCTTGCATAAAAAATAAATTTGGTAGTTAATATGTATATCTAGCGTCTAACATTAGATTTTTTAAGAATTTCACAAGAAACTAACTGTTCTCTTCAGATAAGGCCACAGTTAACTCTTCCTTGCACAGCAGATACCCTTAAAGCATCAGTCTCTAACATTTTTGGCTGGTTTCTTGGGAGACAGAGGTCAGGTGACAGTAAATGTAGCTCAGTGACGTAATGGGGAGCAGATGTAAATACAAATGCAGTTTCCCTTGCTCACCACTGGCTCACCTCCTGCTGTGTGGCCCAGTTCCTAACAAGCCACAGAACAGATCTTCTCTGGAACCAGGGACCAGTTTCATGGTAGACAACTTTTCTTAGGACCAGGGCATGGGGATAGAGTGGCAGATCTCAAGCAGTGATGCTATGCAGCCCACTTCCTAATAGATCACAAACCAGTTGATTTGCAGCCTAGGGGTTGTGAACCACAGCGTTAAAAAGCAGCTACAAAAACCAGCACAGGCAAGGCACTTGAGTGGTTTTAAAAGAGAGGTTCCTCTTTAAAATAAAAAATGTTGTTTGGGGCAGCACCTATGACTCAAGGAGTAGGGTGCTGGCCCCATATGCCAGAGGTGGCAGGTTCAAACCCAGCCCTGGCCAAAAAAAAAAAAAGTTGTGGGGGTTCAGTGCCTGTGGCTCAGCAGCTAGGGCACCAGCCACATACACAGGAGATAGCAGGTTCGAATCCAGCCTGGGCCTGCCAAACAACTACAACCAAAAAACAGTTGGGTGTTGTGCCAGGCACCTGTAGTCCCAGCTATTTGGGAGGCTGAGGCAAAAGAATCACTTAAGCCCCAGAGTTGAAGGTTGCCCTGAACTGTGACGCCACTGCACTCTACGGAGGGTGACATAGTGAGACTGCCTCAATAAAAAATAAAAACTCAACACCTAACAGCAACTGGCCCATAGTGTTAATGATTATCTCCACTGGGATGCATTTGCTCCTAGCTCCCCAATGACTTAGAATAGCATTTGAGGCTCGGCGCCTGTGGCTCAACCAGCTAAGGTGCCAGCCACATACACCTAAGGTGGTGGGTTCGAATCCCTAGCCCGGGCCTGCCAAACAACGATGGCTGCAACCAAAAAATGGCCGGGCGTTGTGGCAGGCGCCTGTGGTCCCAGCTACTTGGGAGGCTGAGGCGGGAGACTCGCTTGAGCCCAGGAGTTGGAGGTCGCTGTGAGCTGTGATGCCATGGCACTCTACCCAGG
>CAUYQV010071174.1:0-11950 GCA_963574575.1 Galagoides demidoff | reverse complement strand
CGTTGGTGGTTGCTATGAGCTGTGGGGCCCTGGTACTCTACCCCGGGGTATCGCTTGCGGCTCCTTCTAAAAAAAAAAAAAAAAAAAAAAAAAGGGATTCTCTAGGGTAGGGGGGGCAGGCATCAGAATTCTCTGAGCCTCCCAGGAGGTGGCACTGTGCAGCCAAGGCTGGGGGCTGCTGAGCTGGGTGCCACATGGCTCTCAGCGGACAAGGGCACCATCTACCCACATGTCTCACAGGGAAACGGGAGCAGCGCAGAGTGACTTTTCTTCTTGCCTTTTTCATGGAGACCCTACCCAAAGGGGAAATACCATCAGCTGAGGTCTCGGACCATTTCCAGACTTGGGAGCCTGTTTGGGATCAGTTTTTTCTGTCCACTGGACCTGTTCCAGCCGGGCCTCTCATGCCATCCCTATGAGACCACACTTTGAGGGGCTGGATGCCGGCAGCCTGAGCTGACTTCTGTTCTGCTGACCTCATGGGTAGGCTCAGTCCTGGTCTCCCCCTTTTCTGCTCTGGTGGTCACAACATTACCCAACTTCTATTTATCACATCTGTGGCAATGCAGCAGACACAGGGTGATTAAGAGCGGATGGCATTATTTACATGTCTGATTTCACCAGCAGATCCCACTTTCCCACTCTCAAGTGGGCGCTGATGGCCATAAAGAAGGCAGGTGGCCTGAGGGCTCCCTCCTGGAACCAGGCTGTGGAAACGCCTTTACTCTGCCTGGAAAGCTCTTTGGCTGCCCATCAATATTGATGTTCATCTTCTTGGACTGCACATATAATGTGACCTCTGACGAAATCAAACATCTGGGCAATTATCTATAGGCCTGTTTCTAATTGAACTAGCTGGAATAGAGTTAGTAGAGATGCAGAGAGACCTAGTGCTCCTGACTGGGCTCTCAATGCCAAACAGAAGAAACTGGAAGTCATTAATTCGGTGGGGGGTGCTCTGGAGCTCTTCGGAATACAATTTGCTCATTAGCTGAATCTTTCCTTGCCCTCCTCCTCTTCGAACATTTATTCGAGAATGTGATTTTCATAAATCATGTCCCCGTGTCTTGTTTTGGAAAACATGAGTAACAGCTATAAACATAGCATTGACTCTCCTGCTCTTTGGGCACCCTGAGATTTATAGTGCTCACTGTGGCCAATCACTTAATTAGTCCTTTGTTTAACAAACACATTAAATGAGTCATTGGCAAACAAAGCTTTTCTGACCTACTGTGTCTCGGCCTCTGTTCTAGGCACTGGGGATTCTGAGCTGGAGGCAGAACAAATCAATCAACAGAGACAGATGTGATTGGAGATCAGTGCCGTAAAGACTAGGATGGAGAAGGGGTGGGAGGGGATGACTCGCTCAGATCTGGTGTACAGGGAGGTGAGCAGATAAGAGATACAGAGAATTCCCGTGTGTATTGTGGTTGGAAGTGTGAGTAAGACGTGGTCTTCGGCCTCATAGACCTCTGGGTCTAGTTGGAAATATGGATGAAGGGAATGACAAGGAATAATCTTGTAGGCGTCCCAATGGAATTGTGTAGAAGGGCGCATATGGAGGGAGTGACTCCCTGCGTGAGAGTGGGGCCAGGTGAGTCCACTGTCGGGCGTGCACCTGTGCAATCCCATTTTATTGAGCATCAGTTATGTGCCTGCCTTGTTGTAGGTACTGCCGTGTCACTGGTGAGCTCACCTTCTAGTGGAGGAGCAGGGTGGGGTAGACACCATGTAAGTAAACGTGTGCGATAATTTGGGAAGGTGACAAATGCTGTGCAGACAGTACTGGGTAGGGGCAGGGGAGTTGGGTGTGTGCTGAGGGCAGGGGCAGGACAGGACTGGATAGGGTGGCCTGGGAAGGCCTCAGCAGGGACATGTAAGCTGGGTTTGGCTAATGGGGCTGTCAGAGAGAAGGGAGTTCCAGGCCGGAGGAACTACAAGTGCATTCTTCCTGAGGCAAGAAAAATCATGACAAGTTTGAGGATCAGGAGAAAGCCAGGTGTCTGGTGCCCAGAGAGCGGGCATCAGACTGACTCCAGAAGGAGTGGGAGACAAAGCAGCAGGGGGCAGGGAGCCCAGTCACGCAGGGTCCAGGCAAGGAAGGATGGAGGCTCAGCCTGGGGTGGTGGCTGGCTGTGGGAGAGGTGAGACGAACTGACAGGACTTTAAATATACATGGTCCCTGATGACTGAGGGTGGGAGGAATCAAAGATGACTGTTAAGCATGTGCCTAGAACAGCTGGACAGGTGGGCGTGGTTACTGCAGCAGGGAAGCCTGGGAAGGAACTGGTTGTGACAGAGAATCAGGATGTTTGCTTTGGTGCTAACTGGCCATCCCAGCAGAGAGGGAGCAGCCTCTCTCGAGGTTGGACATGGAGCAGGTGCCTGGTGACAGTGTGGGGAGGGCTGCAGATAGGAAGGGCAGTGCTGGCCCCGGGATGGCAAGTAGCCCGGGGGTCCCTGGTCAGACCACCCTGGTCTGTTCCATTAGTCCAGAAGCTATCTGGCATCTGTACCCAGCAAGGGGGTTGGGGAGAGTTGGCTACATAGCTAGACAGCCAACATGCAGGGAGCTCCCTGGCACCGGGCCGCGTCTGTGCTAAGGGCGTCTGATACTTTATCTTGTTTAATCTATACCAAGACCCTACAAGGTGGGCTCAGCTCCTTCACTCAGGCACAAATGCAGTTGTTCTTGCTGTTGGCAAGCTCAAAATGACACTAAATAAGTGACTTCAAAAAAACATCCCTTGTTACCAGGCAGAATTGCCCTGTTCTGGAAGGAGTTTTGTTCTCATTTATAAAGACTCTGTTGCTTTTGATCATTAAGAAGGGGGAGCTTCTGAACTGCCATCACGCCCATTTTACAGATGAGGAAGCTGAGTCTTGGAAGGACAAGGTGGTTTCCCAAAGTGACAAAGCCTGCGAGTGGAGCTCCTGGCCTTGGTCCCTGCGTGGAGGGTTAGGTGTAGGGAAACAGTGGCAGCAACACACAGGGCTGGTGTGATTCATGATCAGACACCTGCTAGTGTTTCCGAAGAAAGGATAAATAAGTATACAATAGAAACACCCTGAGCTGACACATTTCAGAGGGACAATTGGGCATTTAAACCCCAAAGCAGAAAGTCATTAAAATAAAACATGATTTTCTTTTCTTTCTTTCTTTTTTTGCAGTTTTTGGCTGGGTCCCAGGCTTGAACCTGCCACCTCCCCCTGCTTATGGGCCACCCCTACTCCTTGAGCCACAGGTGCTACCCTATTTTCCATTTGAAACATTCAAATTAGCATGGTTTTACAGAGTTTTCTAAAAGAGCAAGTCACAGATGAGCATTCATCATCTTTTCTTCTCTTCCTTCTCTCTCTCTCTCTCTCTCTCTCTTTATTTATTTATTTATTTTTGTTGTTGATGCAACCCAGCTTTATCTGGTCTTTCCACAGAATTCAATTTAGCTTTCACAGAAAGAAATCTTTTCTTTTTGCACTTAATAATTGATCATGGCAGTGCCTGTGGCTCAGTGAGTAGGGTGCCGACCCCCTATGCCGAGAGTGGCGAGTTCGAACCCTGCCCCAGCCAAACTGCAAGAAAAAATAGCCAGGCATGGTGGCAAGCACCTGTAGACCCAGCTACTCAGGAGGCTGAGGCAAGAGAATAATAGCTTAAGCCCAAGAGCTGGAGGTTGCTGTGAACTGTGACACCACAGCACTCTATTGAGGGTGACAAAGTGAGACTCTGTCTCTAAAAAAACAAAAAAACCAAAAAATCAATTGATCAACATATTTAATATTTAATTAAATTATGCAATTGCAATAGTAAGTACAACTAATAGAAACAGGTTTGGAACAAATACACCCCTCTCTTACAAAATGCATGATCTGCCACAAGACAGGGGCTCCTACCCAGCCTCTGCCAGCTACCAGTTGCCAGTCATCTGAGCACCCAGGGCATTTACCAACAGGCTTTGCAGAGGGAACAGAGAGTGTTGATTAATCTAGCAAATAGGTTAAGTCAGATTAGCCCCTTTTAAATAGATTAATAGAAATGCGTACAGTAGAACCTTCATAGTTGACCACCTCCCTCCATTGGCCACCTCCTTAAGTTGACCTAATTTTCATAGACCAGACATGCACCACATGTATGTGTCCATACAGTACAGTCGGCCACCTCTACATATTGGCTAGTTTGTTATAGCTCCTCGCGTGGTCAACTTACAGAGGTTCTACTGTGAATATTTGTGTTTGCCAGACACTCAAAGTGAATACGGTACTTGTATGGAAATGATTTTGCCTTTCTAGTTATTACATTTTTTTTTTTTTCAGGATCATCCTTTTCCAAAGACTGGTTCTAATTTGAACTGGTTCAGTAAAATTTAAAAAAAAACTTTGATTTCGTTTTTGGTACAGTAAAAAAGTTGATACTTGGGTCGGGTTGAGAGTTCAGAAAATTCATGTAGTCCATTTTGGTTCGTGAGTCATATTACCCTGGTCCACATTACTCACAGTAGATTCAAAACTAGTGCCTTTTTCTTCCAGCTCAGAGTCTAAAAATGCCTTGGGTCTATTTCATCCTGAGCCATGCTTATTCTAAGCAAACCTGAAGTGACACTCACGGTGGATCAAAAATCATTGATGGGAGGAGACTGATCTGAAACCCCAGTGTTTCTTGACTCTGATGTTAAAGACAGTCATCACACTACTGAGTATAAATCACTAACTCCTCTCACTGAAATGCTCACGAAACAGACAGTCCTTCCCAGCTGCGGGCCTGTTTGCTAAGTAGGGGCCTAATCCCATCATGACAGCTTTGCACACTCTCAGGGACTGAGCACCCTCCAGCTTCCTGGGTGTCCCTATTTGTACTCATAGTTCCCTATTTGCTCTTCCCTGCCCTAGTGCAGTATCAGTGTTGACTGTGCACATTTTGAACTCACTGCAGGTTGCTTAAGTTAGGAGCATGCTCTTCAAAGCCTCAGGACAGCACCAGGTAGTGGAGTCCCGGGAGCTCAGCTGTAGCTTGCCCTTTCTCCCCGGTCCCTGGCACGAATCCTGCTGTCCAGAGTGGAAGCAGGCTCAGTGGCACATGTGGGGCCCTTTGTGGCTTACTTTCCCTCTTCTCATGGCCCCTTGGTATTGGGACATCCCTCTCACTACCTTGTCTCCTTGAACAGTTTTCAAGATGAAAACATCCCCTCCTAGCATGAACCAGGAGGTGTTGGATGAAAGTAGAGGACATCGTATGGACTCATGTTTAGTTGTATATAGACACAGATGGGCCCAGATCTCCATCTATGTCTGCGTCTATGTCATCTGCCTGCACATACGGGGAAGTATTTATAGATACATGTGTGAGCATGGGTTAGTACGCACATTTATAGTTCCTGCTTGCCACTGTGTTGGCCCAGAAGCAATGATACCCCAGCAGTGAACATACCCAGGACCCAGATCTTTTTTTTTGAGTCTCACCATGTCAGCATGTCACCCTCGGTAGAGCGCTGTGGCATCACAACTCACAGCAACCTCAAACTCTTGGGCTTAAGTGATTCTCTTGCCTCGATCTCTTAAGTAGCTGGGACTACAGGCACCTGCCACAATGCCTGGCTATTTTTTTTTTGTTGTTGTTGTAGTTGTCATCGTTGTTTAGCTGGTCTGGGTCAGGTTTGAACCCATGAGCCCTGGTGTGTGGCTGGTGCCCTAACCACTGAGCTATAGCCACTGAGCTGTTCACCCAGATATTGATATCTCATCCAGTAAGAAAAACCAGGTTTTTTTGAGAAATGGTTTATTCTTGGATTGGGGAAAGGACTATGCAAGATGAGCGCGGATCCTCTCATAGTGCCAGAAATTAAAGAGGTACTCAACAGGCCATAAGAGGAGGTATGTAATGGGACACAGGAGCCATTTTAAGAACTCCCAATAGACAGAACTGTTGGAAAAATTTGAGCAACAAAATAAATGATGTAGCAGTGGATTGTAACTAAATATTCATTATCCTGATGTAAATGAATTATTGAATGCACAAATTAAATTGGAGAGAATAGACAAACCTCCTGTTTAGAAGAATCCCACATAATTTATTTAGATACCCCCCTACCCCCCAGGGAGACAAGGCATAATCCAGGTCTCTTAAGTGGGGGCTGCACATGGGACTTTCTTTAAATGAGTGTGGCATAAAATGGGGAACCAAAAGAGCAGCTAAAATGGAGAGACCTGACAGCACTACCTGGGCCAGGTGACCAAAGTCATCCTCAACAGTAAGTCACGTGGTAGCGCTAATAGCATGGTGTGGTGTGGTGAGAGGGGCACCTCACCTCTGTGACAGTCGTCTCCCAAACCTATGACCCTGTTGTCTGGGAAACATCAGACAAACCCAAATTGAAAGACATTCAACCAGCACTCTTTAAAATGGTCAAGGTCGTAAGCAAGAAGTGGTCTGAGGAATTGTCACCATCAAGAAAAGCCTTGAGAGACTAGATGACCAAATGCAGCAGGGTGTCCTGGATGGAGCCTGGGACAGAGAATCAGCTGCAGGTGGGAAGAAAGTCTGGGTCTCACTCAGTTACCATGTGTCAATACTAATTTGGAAGTTACGGAAAATGTGTCATGTTTACCTTAGTAAGATGGGAAACCGGGAGTGGGGTCCATGGGGACTCTCTGTTACGAAATTTCTGTAAATCTACAATTTATAGAAATAAAATAAAAGTTTAAGTAATGCACCCCCTTGCCACACTGCTGAGGCACATCTCTCTCTCTCCTGACCCTATGTCTCCTGACACCCTGCACCCGACACCCAGACGTGAGAAATTGCCATGACACAGATAGGCTTACCCGACATCTCTCTGCGTTAAATGTGGGGGCTCTTACTCACTGGCATGGGGAGCCGAATACCATTTCTGGCTTTCTGGCGCCCATATTTCTCAGCTTATCTTATTGCCGAGGCATTTTTATTGGCTGTAACGTGCTCTGAGACACAGTTTGTTTGCAGTCTGGAGGAGTTCTGTGTGTTTTTCTCTTGCTGTGGAAGGAGCCAGACTGCGTGTGCTGGGCCAGGGGCATGTTGCCCTCTGGGCGAGGATGGTGGCTGTTCTAGGCACTGCCCCGTCTGACTCTGACGGGGCTGAGGTCTCCCTGATGGCCGCTGTGTGTCGGTCATCACGGTCTGCTTTCCTGTGCTTCTCCACCCTCTATCTCCTTATGTGGTAAAGCTTCTGTCTCATCTGGACTGTCACTCTCATCTCCTTTCCCCTCTTAATCTTCACTTTCAACAATTTCCTAAGGATAGGTTTATGCGGGTTGATTATATAGTTATGTGGGTGCCTAGAGAGTCAGAACTTAACATGTTTAGAATAAGAAACTGGGGATAAAGGGCTGGGTGCGGTGGCTCACGCCTGTGATCCCAACACTCTGGGAGGCCGAGGTGGGTGGATTGACTGAGCTCAGGAGTTCGAGACCAGCCTGAGCAAGAGTGAGACCCTATCTCTAAAAAGAGCTAGGTATTGTGGTAGGCACCTGTACCCCCAGCTACTCAGGAGACTATGGTAAGAGAATCACTTAAGCCTGGGAGTTTGAGTTTGCTGTGAGCTATGACATCGTGGCACTCAACCCCAGAGTAAGACTGTAGAGAGAGAGAGAGAGAGAGAGATAGAGAGAGAGAGAGAGAGAGAGAGACTGGTAATAAGGCATCTTGTCCAGAGAAGAGTCTTGTGCCCCTTTTAAGTCATCAGATTGGAGCACCTCTGCGTAGGTTACCAGAAAGAGACTCCTCTCCACAGCTGGGGTCCTGCAGGTGGTCTTGGGGAGCACCAGGGAACAGAACTTCATGGAGAAATGTAGGCTGAGTTACATACACATGCACCTGTGCAGCCCTGGAGCTGGGCTTTGGACCCCTCCCCCTCCATCTGACACCTGGGTGGCAGAAGCTGGTGTTTCTGCAGTGGCCCTGGAGGAAGGAGATGGTGTGGGGACAGGGCCGTATGGTAGGGGATGACAAGGCAGTGTTGCTGTCCTCTCTCTCCTCTCTCCATCTTTGTCCTCTTCTTCCCGCCTCCCCAAAGGTAGGCCCCACCCGCTGAGGCTGGGGGCCTGGGGAGAGGAGAGAAGGGCCCAGGCAGGGCGGGGCAGGGGTGCATGGAATGGAAAAGGAAGACATTCCTGAGCTGCCCTCCTGGGAGCAGGCAGGGTGGGCCATTGATGGGCAGAGGAGACCCCAACCAAGTAAGCAGGTACCAGCTCCTGCCTGCAGGGGGCGAGCAATATTCAGTAGTTACTGGGGGAGGTGGCTTGTTGACTCCCTACACAATATTCCCGGACTATGAGCTAGACTGGCAGAGCTTCCCACGGGCGACCTTGAGCAAGTCACTCTGCATCTCTGTCTTATCCAGCCTCCGTTTCTCCACCGCGAAATACCTTTTCATTCTTCCCCTTGTGAATTATGGTTCTGTTTTTAACAGATCTCTTTTCATGCCATTGGTTTGTTTTTCTGCCCCTATCAAGAGCTCAGATCCCAAGAACAGGTGGTTTTGTTTCTGGTTATAAAAGCAAAGAACAGCTTGGGCAACAAATAAATAAACACAAATATGTTTTGCTGCTGAGTCTGGCTCTAGAAAATTACATTTTATGTGTTAAATCTCATGATGATGACAATAACTATTAGGTAGATAAACCAGGATGTTGAAGACACCAATTTTAACATAATATTTTCATTTGTCAATCACTATTTTATAGCCACTAAAATGATACACAGTGACTTCTGTCCCAAACACTATTTATAGACTGAGTGTTTGGGCTATTTGCTGTATATTGATCAGAAAACCAAAGTGATTTCCCAAGGCCTGAATCTGGTCATGTTCCTCACTCAAACATCTCCAATGACTGCCAGACCCATGCTTGGCAGGCAAAACCATCCTTGATGTGATCTGAACCTGTTTCCAGCAGCCTCGTTGCCTGCCTCCCCAGTCGGCTCCTTCTTCTCACCACATCTCTGGCCCAGGGGAGGGGATTTCACCTCTTCCGGAGCACACGCCACCCACTCCCACTTCTGAGCCCCTGCCTGTGCCCTTCCTCCTTTATTTCTCTGCAGAGCTTCTATGCATTCTCCAAACCCCAGCACAAATGCATCTCTGCAAAGTGTTTTCATGCTTAGAGCCCTAGAGCCCAGCCCAGTGGCAAACAGGGAATTAAGCAGGTGATGGAATATAAACCCTTCAGGTTATTTTTCCAAGAAAGGTGATTGCTAGCATGATTTCTGGAGTCAGCCAGACCTGGATTCAGATCCTAATACTATTGCTTGCAAATGAATTTAGCCAGGTTACTTAATATCTTGGTTTCCTCAAGTGATACACGAGAGTAGTATTAATTTCATAGATCTGTGGGAAGGATTCAGTATGAAATTATGCCCCATAGGAGTATAGGTATAAATAATCATCCAGTGAATGATAGCTACAGTTATTGGACCAAGGGTCCAGGTTCTCTTGACTGCTCCTTTACTTCTAGCAACATGGCTATGAGACCAACACCTTGGAACAAAGATTCCACTGGTGCAGAACCAATGCCCTTGGGAGGTAGATCTTTGACCTTGATCCCATTGGCACTTTGCTCAGCCTAATCACATTTAAAGACCAGGAGGAAGACCAAATGTCTAGAGAAGTGAGGAAACCCAGTTAATCAGGTAGCAGATGAATGGATTTTTACCCCTAGTTACATTTCACATAGCAAGTGAATTGTTTCCTCGCCCTTGGACATAATTAATAAATGTAATTATTCCCAAATATGTCTGGATTTCCCAAGCTATACATTTTTAGGAAAGCAGCCCAAATTTATCAAGCCAGTCTTTAGAAAAAAGCAGCTTATGGAGACATAATCCACAACTTTAATTAATACCAAGGCTTATAAATTCAACACACAGAAGGAAAATTAGCAAATTGTTTAATTTGTCTCTCTTGTACCTTAACCATCCAGAATACACACACTCCTGTGTGATGCATAGTCTTCTAAATATGCTAGTACAAATGCACAGCTTTTTCATCAACTGCTGATTTTATTTGTGCTTAGGAAGCATTCAGTTACCATGCTAAAGTTAAGAGGCAGTCCAGATACTTGCTAAGCTAAGCCAGCGTTCAAGGTGACCTGCCCAAGCATCTTGACGTGGCTGCCCTTGACTTAAACAGCTCAGCCCGGCTGTACTGCTTAAACTGGCAAGGAAATAACTCTCTGGACACTTGAGGGTTCTTCATGCTAGAGTCTCATTTGCAAGTTTGATTTGGAATGTGCTCCCGACAGAGGTGATTTCTCCCTGTGTTCCTAATGCTCTGGCTTGGCTCAGTGCAAGACGGCCACTAGCAGTTTCTGGAAGTCCCCAGAGGTGTCTGAGCGAACCATGTCAGAGAGAGACTTCTGATACTTTTCTTGGAACTTTGCTTTGATCCCTGGAAGGTCCACCTATAAGAAAGACAACAGCAATGGGGACAAGAACATTTACAGTGTGTTCACCATAAATGGCAGTTCTGGGCACACCGGACTGCACTCCTCTGCTCATTTGTGCTGAAACACAGAGCTATTATCATTATTTGCTTTCTGTGGATGAGAAATGGAGAGCTGAATTCAGCTTCCCAGAGGCTGCAGAGGGGTCTGCATGTGGGTATGTTCCACCAAAACTTGATTATGGAAAACTAAAACTTGAATTTCACATGGTTTTTGTGTGTTACAGCATATTTTTCCTTTGAGTTTTTTTAAAAATAATTATTTGAAATGAATTTCCTTAGGTAGCAGGACTGTACAAAAACAGTGGGTCTGATTTTCCCTGCAGGTCATAGTTTGCTGATCTCTGCCTATAAAGGGAAGAAAATTGTCAACACAGAGATTTGAAATTAAGCATTTCCCCCCTTATATCCTGATCAGTGATGATGTCTGTGCTAGTCAACAATGTTCAAATCAATGTCACTGTGTAGGACTTATTTTGAATCTAATTCATTGAAAGTTTGGGGGAAAAACCCCCAAACCTAGGTCCTGAAAGTGGGGATGGGATCTGGAGAAAATCAAATAGATCGCTTTGCCAAAAGACTCTTCCACCCTGCTAAGGGTGGTGCTACTTGTACTAGAAAAGATTTAATTCTAGATGGAATGTTAAGAGTCTCATGAAAGAAGCAAAGAGCTCTCTTTAACCAGGAGCATTTCTGTTCTTTGTAGGTTTAGACCCCACCTTGTACCTGGCCCTAGAAAGTAGGGCTCAGGTGTCTTTCTTCTCCTGCCCCTATTACAGGGCTGAACCGAGAAAGAGAAGGAGAGGACAAGGGGGTGTAGAGGGTGGCTTGAAGTGAATGCTGAGCGAGGGGAGAGAGAGGACACAGGAGGTGAAGGAGTCGTCCCCCTCTCCCCAGGGCTGGGTGCCCCTTGCTTGGGTGCTTACAATTAAATAGTACTGTGTGGCTTTGGGAATCAGGAGATCCAACCAAACTGCAATATCAAGCTGGGCCTGAAGGCCTCCAAGAAAACTGTCTACAGGATGAGATGAAACAGGACCTCAGGTCTATTCTGAGGTAGGACAGAGCATCTTGGCATAAAACCCTCCACAGTCGCTAGTGCCCATAGCTCACTGGTTAGGGTGCCAGCCACATATACTGGGGCTTGTGGGTTTGAACCCAGCCTGATCCTGCTAAACAACGACAAGTATAACGAAAAAAAAATTAGCTGGGCATTCTGGGGGGGCGTCTGTAGTCCCAACTACCTGGGGGGCTGAGGCAAGAGAATCATTTAAGCCCAAGAGTTTGAGCTGTGACACCAAGGCACTCTACCCAAGGTGACACATAGTGAGACTCTTTCTTTTTTCTTTTTTTTTTTTTTGAGACGGAGCCTCAAGCTATCCCCTTGGGTAGAGTGCCATGGCATCACAGCTCATAGCAACCTCCAACTCCTGGGCTCAAGCGAGTCTCCTGCCTCCGCCTCCCAAGTAGCTGGGACCACA
>CAUYQV010071172.1:0-26793 GCA_963574575.1 Galagoides demidoff | reverse complement strand
GTCCAGGGACCCAAGTGTGAACAAGAAACAGTTTTTCCTTGTAAGAGAGAGGAAGACAAATGAGACTGCTGTGTGGCAAATGCTGTGCTCAGGGCTTCTGTGTGAGCCCAGAGACAAAAGCTTCTGACTCTGGAGTTTTTTTTTTGGGGGGGGGGCGGGGGGTGGGTCAGGGCCAGAGAAGTTGGAAGGTAAGGGAAATTTTCTTTCAGGAAGAGATAGATGAATATCTTCCCTTGATTTTTAAGATCCTGGAAACAAAGAAGTCTCACACTCAAAAAGGTTAACCGAAATGACTTTAATGAAGAGAATGTTCTTGGAGGTGTGGATGGGTTAAGGGAAGTAACAAAATGGGGTAGAGTCTCAGGAGTAACATCAATGGGGAGATATTACCATCCTACATCAGAGCAGACAAGGGTAGGAGGGTGTCACTGGATTCTGAACAGACCTTTATCCAGGAGAAAGCAAATGCAGGAGAAGCATCCACAGAGAGAGGAACACAGCTCTGCTGAGTAGTGTGGGGGAGGGGGGGAGGGAGCTGAGAGAATAGACACTCTGATAGTCTCAACCTATAATCCTGCATTTACCCAGAACCTAGAAGGGAACTAATTTCTGGTTTAATGCAGTCCATATAAATCCGTTTCTTGGGAACACATTGACATAAAATAGAAGTAAATATGGAATGTATCTGGAAAGAGGAAGAAATGGAGTATTTTCAGCATATTCTAAGGAAGAAAGAAGCAAGAGAAAGATTGGAGGAGAAAGGATATTTTCTACAGAATCACCTGAAGCAGAGACAGAAATACAAGGTTTGCTCTTTATTATTTAAGAAAATCAATATGGAGCAACCCTTGGTATTGTGGTCCCAGGATCATGACCCATGCCTTGGGATAACCCCAGCATGAGCCACTGCTGCTCTGCTCTTTTACTTTTCTTTTTTCTGTATTTTAGAGTCTCCTGTGGCATAAGAGTGAATTGTACACCATGACCACCTCAAAGAAGTGGCATAGAAGTAAATTCTGAACTGAATGTGGAAGGATATTCAGACTATTGGCAGGCAGAGTAGAGGGGAAGACCACTTCAGGTATAAGACTATTTGGAGTCAGAGATAAAACTCAAAATTGCCAATTTGTTTGGGGAGTGGTGAACAGTTAGTAATGACTGGGATATGGGGAACTGGGTGGAAGGAATTGTGAGAACTGAGGCTCTAAGAGTTGCTTATAGTCAGTTCATTGACAATTCTTTTTTATACCTGGCCATGTTAAGCGCTTGAAAGTTTTTAAAGCAGGTGCGTGACAAGATTAATATTATCATTTAGAATGCATATAAGGAGAAGTAAGTCTATCACTGAGTCTAAGTGAGACATAGGTGGAAAAGTAGATATAGTGTTGTATACCATGCTAGTTGGGTACATGAGTATGTGTGTGTAAGTATGAGTGTGTGTGTGTGTGTACAAAAAGATGTCAATGGCAAGCCTCAGCAAAGGATTTCTAGTATATATAGAAAAGATTTTTTAACATAGTATGCACACAGAAATATGTGCTAAGGAAATGAAGGGATCCTGGTTAGGGTGTTAATAGGAGAAGTTGTAGCTTAATTAGTCATTCCTTATTATATTTCTTCTTCTTCTTTTTTTTTTTTTTTTGCAGTTTTTGACTGGGGCTGGGTTTGAACCTGCCACCTCCAGCATATGGGGCCAGCGCCTTACTCCTTTGAGCCACAGGCACCTCCCCTTATTATATTTCTTCATTCCACATTTATTTAAGCCTCCTTTTGTGCTAAAGCAAAATAGTATTAAATGAATAATTAATTAATGTGTTATTTTTAGGAAAAAGAATTTGTGCTGGAGAAAGTCTGGCCCGCATGGAGCTGTTTTTAATCCTGACCAGCATTTTACAGAATTTTACCTTGAAACCTCTGGTTGATCCAAAGGACATTGACGTCACCCCAATTTCCAATGGGTTAAGCTCTATACCCCCCTTCTATGAGCTCTGCTTCATTCCTGTCTGAAGAAAGTGCAGGCTACCAGACTTCAGTGCAAGACTGTCCACCCGCATCTGAACAAACTTGTTTTCTGACCTATGTATCAGCCATTACCTACCCTTTTCTTAACAGAAAAAATATTGTCTGTGAGCCTTGCCTCTTCTAATTTTTGCTATCCTTCAAGATCTGGTTCAAATTTGCATGATGGAATGTTCAGTGTTTTGTAATTCAATCTACACTATAAACTACATCCTATTTGTAGTATATACCAAATGGAAAGCACACTAACCATGTTATATTTTGCTTTCCTACAAATTGAATCAGAAATTTTCCTGAGATTTTTAAAATGTTGAAAATACAATAAATAGGTGGCACCCATAGCTCAGTTGGCAGGGCACCCACCAGCCACATATACCCAGAGTGGAGGGTTCAAACCTGGCCTGGACTCTGTCTAAAAAAAAAAAAAAGAAAAAAAAAGGAAGAAAATACAATAAATAAAATTCACTCATCTTTCAGTGTTATCTAACTCTCTAGGGAAATGGACTCTTGACAGTTTGGCATGTATATTTTCTGTGTTATCCCAATGGTTATTAAAGTATAATTATGTATGTGTATGTATATGTATATGTATATGTATGTGGTATGTATGTTTATGTATGGATGTGTATGTACACACATGCAGGGAAAACAAAAGGGAAGATCATTCTGGCAGTGGGAATAATAACATGAGAGAAAATTTGAACTAGCCAGTCTGTCCAAGGATGTCCTTCCTTTCCCCCTCAGCGGTTAAATACACGCAAACATAGACACACACCTAAATCCAGACACAGACATACTAAGGAAAGAAGAGGGAAATAGGTATACATGGTTACATTTGAACACATGAAACAGAAGTCCCTCATATACAAGGGAACATCATTGTCTAACATGTGGCTCACACCTGCACTCCCAGCACTTTTGGAGGCTGATGGCAGATTGCTTGAGGCCAGGTATTCAAGATCAACCTGGGAAACATAGTAAGACTTGGTCTTTTAAAAAATTAAAAAACAAAAAACAAAAACACCAAACTAGCTGGGCATAGTGGCATATACCCATATGCCTAATTTCTTGGGAGACTGAAGTAGGAGGATTGCTTGAGGCCAGGTAGGAGGTTCTCTGGCCAGGGCAACAGAGTAAGACCCTGTCTGAAAAACTTTTAAAGAATCAAAACAAAAAAAAACCCCAAAAAACTTTGTGAAAAAATGGAATAAACAGATAAAAATAAAAATGTAAGCACTATTTCTCAATATAAACACTATTGAGTTCAATACACTTTTGGAAATTATGACACCAGCCATTTAGTCCATCTCTAAAGAACTGAAGGTCCTGGGAATTTAAGTATGTCAATACTGTCTTTTTTACATTATTAGAGGAAAAATAGGTAAAATAACCTTGGAGTTATGAAAAAATAAACTCGGACCCACTCAGATTCTATTAATTGGTAATTTATTCTCACTTGCGCAGGGGCTGTTGTTCTGAGACAATTGGCCCTGAAGTGCAGGGTTTTTTGTTTTTTATACCTTTTTTTCTCTGCATAGCTTAAGTGAGAGGGAGATGATGACAATGAATGTTGCCATTGGCAGGGTTACAGCTTGGTTGTCAATGGATATGTCTCATATCACAATGGTTATGATTATATAACAATAATTGATTAATGGATACATCTTAAATTACAATGGTTATGGTTATACGATAGTAATTAATCGAGCCTCCATGAGTTTTCTGCCATTGTTCATCTACTGAGAACTTGAGGGGTTTTGTGAAACTTGGGACTTTCCGTGACTCTTTGAATTCTAAAGAGCAAGGGCACATGGCTGAGAAGGCCTGTAGGGCAGAGGAACGGGGGAACAGGAGGGGGCAGGAGGTTGCCCGTAGGGTGGGGGAATGGGGGAAGGCAGGGAGAACAGGAGCTTGTACATAGGTCAGGGGAATGAGAGAAGGCAAGGAGATGGGAGTGGGGGGTTGGGGGAGTGGGGGGAGAGGGGTGGGGTTGGTGGGGGGAGTGGGGGTATGGGGGAGGGGGGAACAGGAATTTACAATATAGGTTTCTTTTAAAGATTTTTTTTTTCTTTTTTGCAGTTTTTGGCCAGGGCTGGGTTTGAACCTGCCACCTCTGGCATATGGGGCCAGCTCCCTACTCCTTTGAACCACAGGTGCTGCCCTTCCTTTAAAGATTTTTTTTTTTTAATTAGGGTAAAAAAGAAGTCAGAAAGAGACAAATTAGGACTATTAGGTGGATTCCCAATGATCTCCCAATAAAAATCTTACAATTTGCCCCATTTGATGAGGCGATTGAGCAGGATCATTGTTGCGAAGGCCTTTGTGGTGATTTTTTCCTGGAAGTTTTTCTATAAAGCTTTGGCTAACATTCCTATGTTATTGCTCTATGGTTCCACTAGAAAGTCAACAGGAAAATGTGTTGAGCATCCCCCTAAACTGTTGTCATGACCTTTGCTGTTGTCTGGACCACTTTTTCTTTGACTTGACTGGACCACTTCCACCTCTTGGTAGCCATTATTGTGATTATGCTTTGTCTTTAGGACACTCTGGTAGAACCATGTTTCATGTGCTGTTAAAATTCTTTGAGGAAATATTTCAGAATCTTGATCCACTTGTGTAAAATTTCTAGCAAAAGCTCTGTTCTTGTCTGTAGCTGATCTGGGTACAATTTTGGCACCAGATGAAGGGAAAGTTTGCTCCACTTTAATTTTTCAGTGAGAATTGTGTAAGGTGAACCAGTTAAGATATCTATGGTGTTAGCTATTGTTTGTCCTGTTAATTTTTTGACTTTTTAAATCAGAGAACAAAACAATGTTTTTTCTCTGACAAATTGATGTGGATAGTTACCACTGAGGATTTCATCTTCAACATCAGCTTATCCTTTCTTAAAATGAGTTATCCACTTATAAATGCTGATTCCTTTGGGACTTTGTTCCCTTAAATTTTTCATAAAGCATCAGTGATGTCACTATTGTTATACTAAACCTTTAGTATAAATTTGATGTTTGTTCTTGCTTCAATTCTCATGGAACTCATGTTGCTCTGACAGAGGCTTTTTTCAAACTGGTGTCTTATCTTAGTGCCACAAACTGCATTCTGTTTAGACATGTTGTAACGGGTTATTACAAGTTTATTTTGGTACAAAAAAGTTTTGAAATACATACATAGTCTTTTCATAATATGCACATTTAATGAACTTTTTGAAGACCCCTTGTATGTGTGTTTTTATGCATGTGTTTAATACAGATATGATTTTAAAGTGACATATATAATGATATATCATAGACATTTTTATAAGCAGTATAAGTAAATGTGTCTCATAATAACCTATTGCACAGTTATTTCATAGTTTTCAGAATTACAAGGCCTGACAATTAAGTGAACTCATCCTAGAAAAAGTGCTACATACCTCATTGCTGAATATCACTACAGTAAACTTTGACGTACTCCCCTTGGCCACCTGGTGACAGTAGTGATGTAATGAGGTACAGAGCACTTTATCTAGGATGATGTTGCTAATTTGTCTAAACTCATATCTCCATGTTCAATGATATTTAGGACTCTTGTTAATACATAAATGCTACTATGTGCTTATACATTTTATGGTTCTGGTACTATTTCATTAGATGATTTCTTATTTGTGGAATGATTGTACTATAAAATATATAAGCTTTCATTTTTTTATAGATGGTTAAATGTAGTGTAGCAAAATTCTATGTGTGCCTAATTTTCTACCATTATTTGCCCAAATCCTTATAAATACTGAGGATGAAATTTGGGAGATTCAGTAATTTTTGATTGCCTTTCATGATTTTTCAAGTAGAAAACCTTTGCAGATGATATTTCATTGCAATGACAAAACATTGTTAGAAATAAGATCTACTGTATATCTATGTCTGTATCTGTTTCTGTACCCATCTCTCTCTTTCACATACATATAAACACATATTTGTCTGCCAATATACAAAAGTGACAAAAGTTGTAAGACTTTGTGGCAACAAGATAACAGAGGGTGAGAAATCCATATTGGAAAGCCTGATATTTTATATGATTCTACCCTTGGAATGATTATTTTAAATCAGAAACTTGTGGCAGAGATGCTGACTACAAAGTGTCATTTAGAAGTTTTAGAATTGAAAAAAATTTTTTGGCAGAGTCTCAGGATTAGAAGAAAATAATAGGAGTCAGAGTTTGTCAAGTAGGAAAGACTATATAAATATTTTGACTTTAGCTGAAACCTGAAGGTCATCATGAAGATTTGTAAGCAAAGATTAAGAATAAGCCTGAAATTGAAGAGTTCTTATGTAGCATATAATGCCATGGTCCTACTTTCAATAATGGCAGCACTGATTATATTATATTGATCCACTTTTAAATACTTTCTGCTTGCTGTGCACATATTTTTGCCTGGAGAAAGAAATGTCATCCTGACCCTCCCATTGTCATTGCATTATTTGATATACAATGTGCAGCATATAATAAAAGAATGCAGTTGGCAAAATGTGATCATCTCAATAAATGTAAAGTGCAGTATTTGTTTATGATAACCACTCTTAACAAAGTGAGAAAAAAGGAAGGACTTATTTATTCTAAGATAGGGTACCTCCAAATTTTACAGATAATTTTTTCATTGAAGATAAAATATTGCATTCTTTCCCTATACATTCAAGAAAAAACAATATCATTCACTCTCATCAGTCCTATTTAATATTTTAATATTGGACTGGAAAATGTCAGAAAAAATGATGTAATAAAGACTCTTGAAAATTCTCTCTAACGTGAAATAATGAGAACACTGTGAACATTGTCATATCAATCTTTTCCAGAACTCTGGAATGTAACTAAACTTGCAGCAATCTGCTAATGTTTTTTCTTGACAAATGGATTAGAGTTGGAAAGAGCTGTGAGCTTTGGGCTGTTTTAACTTTCCTTATTTCTTTCCTCCATTTTCTCAGCACTGAGGTAAACTTAAAAAGCTATGGCCCACAATCAGGGTAAAAAGTAGTACCCAATATTTTCTAGAGGGTGCAGAATAGGGTTGGAGCTCCTTCAAAGCCAAATTTCTAGAGAATTATCATTACTTGATCTGTCTTAAGGTTTTCTATAAAGACCCTACATGCAGAGTGTCTTTATCTGATCTAACTCTGAGCTTGTCCTGTTGCAAGAAGACAAGACCCAATGGAGAGAAAGAGAACCCAAACACCATGTTTATAAAAGGAAGGGCTTTATTTTAGGTGGTAGAGTTTATGGCATAGAAGAATTCAAAATGGCAGTGCTCCCTGATTGGCTTGCTCTTTCCCTTTTTATCTCTAATCAAAAAGTTCCAACCCACAGGTACCTTTCTCATTTGTCAGTTTGCATCAAGCAGAAGATGCTGTCCCAACACCCCACAGAACTATAGGATTTCACAGAAGTGGAAATTTCCAAGTTCTAGGAAGTTAAGTCTACAAATTCCCAAGAGCTGAGTCACCATGGAGAGAACTCTGCAGGTGTATCCTTGTGGTCTCCTTGAGAAGATGTGTTCTCCTAGACCTTATTACTACTAATTATTATCATACTTAATACTCAGGTATTTCCCCTCAGTCCAGTACAAATAGTGTTTTCCTGAGGGGCATCTGTTGCAGATAGGGGCATTTTTAAACATGGAGGATGCTTGAAGTGGTAGATAACAGTTGGAGAAATCAATAGAAGAGCTAAAAAGCCTAGAAGAAAGATCTGGGGAATGAGATGCTCCTAGGAAAATTTGAAGAGCTCTTACATATGCCAGAAACATTAGAAGGCCATACATGATCAGAAAAGACCTGAGAAGGCCCTGAGCTCTCACCTCTAGCTAATTGTGATTCTCTGTGCAAGCATGAAATAAAGGGCCCTGCCTTGTCCTGCTTCCTAGGAGAGCTGTTCCTAGCTTTCTAATACCCATATCAATACTAGATCCAATGGATATTAAGTTGGAAGAAAATGCAAATTGTTCCCTACAATTTTTTTATATATACTAATTTGAAATGGATCATAGACATTAAGCATGACAAACTAAAACTATCAAGCTTTTAATGTGAAACAAAAGAGAAGGAATGTAAGATCTTGAACCCTGCAAATATTTTTTAAAAGAGGACAAAAAAATCACTAATGAGGAAAAAATTATAAGTAGGTCTTTGTTTTGGTTCAGAGCACCTATTCATTATAAGTGGCCATTAAAGATAATCAAAGGCCTACATACAGAGTGGGGGAGATGCTTGTAAGTACTATATTGATATATGTTTTCACCATTACTTGTGAAAACATGAATGAATCTCACAGACATAATGTTGAGTGAGAGTTCAGCCCTCAGAAAGCACATTCTATTGATACAGGATTCCACTACTCAGGGCTGGACAGGGAGCCCCCCATTCTCTAGGCCCATATGACCTCAGAAATCAGACCCCCATTTCCAGGCACAAACAGGCTGCTTTTTTCAAGACACACCCTCTGGGCTTTAACAAGATTATGAACAAAGCAGCCTGAGATGGTTTTTTGGGTGGTTTCACCTTGAGTAGGTAGCACACACCCTAATCCCTTCTGTGAGACAAAAACTCTAAGGACCTGATAACCTTGTCCTAGTGGAGGAAAGACTATATTCATTCATATGTTAATGTACTCATTAAATTTGAAAAGATGTTTTTCCACCTACCAAGTCTTAGCTAAGGTAATTCTCAGGACCTAATAACCCTAGATAAAAAGCCCAAGTAGAGACTCCCCAGTTAGTTAGTTCTTTCCTCCTTCCAGAGGTGCTTTTTACTCCTTCTGTATTCCTTCTGTCTAATAAAAATCTTATCTTACCACTGATCTGTGGTCCATGGGTTCATTCTTTGAATTCCTGAGACCAAGGACCTACTGAGTAGGACCTACTGGAAGAGAAATTCCAGTATCACTATAAGATTTTATTTTTATATTTTTCTAGAATAGGCAAATCAATCTTCATGTACATATGTCAGATAATGGCCTACTCTGTGTGGTAAATGGACTTGAAATGGGCATAAAAGAACCTCCTGGATTTTAGAAATGTTCTATCTCTTGATGGATGGTAATTATGAAAGTGTGTACATGTGTAAAAATTTATGAAGATATACAGTTAAGACTATTACCTTTAACTGATGAATTTTAGATTTCATCAGAGTGAAAGATAAACAAAAATATTAGTCATGCAAAAAGCAAGATAAGCCCGGGGAGCTTGTGCCTACAGTTCTTACTAGGGAGGCTGAGGCTACCGAGAGGTAGAATCAGGAGGACTACTTGAGCCCAGAATTTCAAATCTAGCTTTGGCAATAAAGTGAGATCCTGTCTCGCAAAAAAAAAAAAAAAAAAAAAAAAAAAAAAATTCTTCTATTTAGAAGCCTTTTGGGGGGTTTGTTTTTTCTCTTTTACTATCAAAATTTGCATAATTCCAGTAGCTGATATTTCAGATGATTTCTTTGTTTTCTTGCTAGAATTTTACCTTTTCATAATTTCAAGTTCAATTGTATCTGGGATTGAGGCAGAACTTTGCTGTAAATTATGAAAAATGTATTGTTCTTATTGATCATCTGTAGTCAATGCTATGATGTGCTTCCCAGATTCTCACAAATCCCTCAACCCTTTTGAGACTGAAGCACTTCTTCCCTCAGCCATTGGGACTATTGCTAGTTGGCTGCTCTCTGCTGAGTTCTTCTCTGGAAATTGCCCCTGGCTAAAGAGAGTTGTCTCATTCAAGGTTCACGTTTGTGGGGTGGCAGATATCCAAAGACTGGCCATTGCTTCAATTCAGACAACTTTGAGGACTTTCCCAACTTCAGAGGTTCCTCAAGGGCTCGACTGAGACATTTGTTGGGACTTCGATAGAGTTCAACTTCTTGCTCTGTCTATTCTACTTCATTCTTCCACTCTCACTGGTCCTCCCTGTAGATAGCCCTGTCCAATAAATACACTTCTTGCTTGTATATTTCTATCACAGAGTCTGTTTCCCAGGAAATCTACACTGCATTGTTACCACCATATGTTATTTAATGTATATAATATTTTGCATGGAAAATATATTTCATTATCTTTGTGCTTGGACATAAAAATTAACTCATGTAATAAAATTTGTCATTTGTTTCAAAAAAAGGAAAACTCACATATAAAGAGAATCAGCACAGAAAAAAAATCTAAACAATTGCAAAACAAACAAAATAACCCCCACACAAATCACATAGAAAGTATGAGAATAAAAAGTAGACAATGGGAAAAAACCACATAAATCTAAAAGTGGCATAATAGAAAATATGATGAAAATACTAACAGAAAATGTAAAGAAAATACTAATAGAAAATGTAAATATAAAATACTAATACTAATATAAAGAGAATCATCACAGAAAAAAACCCTAAACAATTACAAAACAAACAAAATAACCCCCACACAAAGCACATAGAAAGTATAAGAATAAAAAGTAGACAATGGGAAAAAAACCACATAAATCTAAAAGTGGCATAGTAGAAAATATAATGAAAATACTAATACAAAAAAATGAAAAGATGGAGAATACTAGCATAAAAAAAGAAAATATTTAAGAATATTAAGTGGGAGGTGGAGCAAGATGACAGAGGGGATGCAACTCTGAATTCACGGTTTGAGGTGAGAGTGGGGGTGCTGGATCCTTCCCTGCATGGAGTGTTGGCACAGACAGGCAGAGTAGGCTGTGCAGCAAGGAGGCAGATTGCTGGATTGGAATTGTGACCCAAAACCATGGTATCTGCCAGAGAAAACTTAGCACCGCAGCTGAAGCAGTGCCAGCTGCAGTGGCCAAAGGGAGCGGCTGGCGGCTGGTGGCCTGAGATGGCAGAAACCAATCCCTCCCCCATAGAGGACTGCTGTTCCCAATTAGCCGGGAGTTTGGGTGTTTTGCAGAGAGTGTGGTGAGGCGTGGATGCCTGCGTGGAATTCGGCAACCAGAAAGGCAAGCCATTTGGACCCCATTTGGAGAGTCAGAAGTCTAGGCGGCTGAACAGAAAAGTGAGGGGAAAGGACCCATTTAGGATACAGACACACTTTATAATTTTAGAAAAGTGGCGCCACACTGAAGCAGTGAGTGACAGTGGCAACCAAACCCTCCCCTACAGAGATGGAAAAGACTTTTGGGCTCCACACTGAGTCTGTGGGCATCAGCTGTGGCTGGTCCCCCCTCATGGAGGCTGAGGGCTCTTTCGTGCTCCATGCTGAGTCCACAGGCACTGGTGGCAGCCATGGAGACTGAGGGCTCTTTAGTGCTCAGTGCTGAATCTGCTGGCATTGGCAGCGGCCATGGAGGCTGTGGGCTCTTTTGTGCTCTGTGCTGAGTCTGCCAACGTGAGTGGTGGGTGCAGAGGCTGAGGGCTCTTTTGTGCTCTGTGTGGAGTCTGTGGGCATTGGCTGGCGGTGGCTGGTGCCTTCCTCACAGAGACTGGAAACTCTTTTCTGCTCCGCGCTGAATCCACAGGCATCAGTGGCAACCAGCCCCTTCCCCAGGGAAGATTACAATTTCCTGTTTGAGGAGAAACTAGAAGTTGAGTGGATAATCTGTTGAAGCTGGACTCCTGTGCTGAATCTGGAGGACAGATAGGGGGTGTCATCTGGAACAGAACAGCCGAGCTGGAGGGCCAGTCAGGAAGCAGACATATTGTGAAACTCCAAAAATGGTGTCTCCATAGCACTGCTTCTTACAGACGAGTTGCTGAGAATGCATACATCAGTCTAATAGAGTTTTTTTCTTTTTCTTTTTAAAAATTATATATATATATATATATTACTATCATTTTATGATTACCTTTTTTTGTTTTTTGTTTTTTGTTTTAATTGTTTGTTTCTCTTTTATCTGTTCATTTACTTGTTTCTGATTGTTTGTGCATCTGTGTACTTGTGTGTCTGGTAACATTTTTGTCCATTTATTTGTTTGTTTGGTGTCAATGTGTTTTATACTTTGCTAAATCTTTGGGTTGGATATTTTCCCTAACCCCAATTTTCACATTCAACAAGAATATGGGGGAACAGGGAATGAAGGCAGACTGCAGATAGTCTTTAACAAAAACTCCAGTCCAGGGGGAGAGATAATGGCCAGAAAGATCCCAACAAAGCTGAAGGAGAGCTGAGCTGAGCTGAGAGAAGAGATAGATAAATGCACATCTTCCCCATGCCCTGTGCTCCCCCCAGTGGCAGGCAGCTTCCCTGCTGCTCCTGCCACCCTCTCTAGGCACTAGGCAGCCAGCAATCTGCTGCTTAATGACTGAGCCCCACACTCCCCCAGTGGCAGGTGGCTTCCACACAGCTCCCGCCACTCTCGCCAAGCACCTGGAGGCCAGAGACCTGTACTTTGCTTCCTTGAGTCTCATGCTCCCCTTGTGGCAGATGGCTTCCCTGCTAGTCCCACCACCCTCTCTGGGTGCCGGGCAGCCAGAGACCTGCTGCTTGCTTGCTAGAGACCTGCACTCCCCTGGTGGCAGGTGGCTTCCCCGTTGCTCCCACCACCCTCGCTGGATCTGGGCTGCCCAAGAACTGTGAGAGGACAGTAGTTGTGAGTGAACCATACTAGACCAGCAGTACCTTGAGGTGAAGAGCAGAAGCCATAGCAGCGGGAACAATAAGGTTCATACCCTTGAGGCTTTTCCGAACAGACACGCCCTATCTCTCAGGAAATCCAGAGGAAGCCAGCATCTTCTCCAGTGGCAGTGACTGGAGGAATGGTTTGGGGACAGATTCCAAATGGTGTAAATTCAGCATGGGGCAGAATCAGTGGAAAAACCAGGCAATATGAATAACCAGAGTAGATCAACTCTCCCAAGGAAAAATGGGGAAGATGCAATTGAAGATCCCATCCATAAACAGATGGTTGAGATGTCAGAATTCAAATTCAGAATCTGGATAGTAGATAAGATTAACAGAATGGAAGAAAGACGAAGAAAGGATCTCTGACATTGAAGACAAAGCCTTTGAACATGCCCAAGTGCACAAGGAGGAAGAAAAGTGGAGAGTAAAAACGGATCTTTCTCTCAGAGATCTCTGGGATAATTTGAAGAAAATTAATATTAGCATTATAGGAATCCCTGAAGGCAACAAAGTTGCTTCACAAAACACAGAAGCTCTTCTTCATGAAATTATGAAACAGAACTTTCCAGACATGCCAAAAGATTCTGAAATTCAGATAGCAGATAGCTTCAGAACCCCAGGATGACTCAACCTGAACAAGACATCCCCCAGGCACATCATAATTAACTTCACCAAAGTTAAGATGAAAGAAAAATATTGAAAGCAGTTAGACATAAGAAAACCCATAACCTACAAGGGGAAGAGTATTAGAATGACTGCAGATCTCTCTGCTGAAACCTTTCAGGCTAGAAGAGGATGGTTATCGAATTTTAATCTCCTTAAACAAAATAAATTTCAACCCAGGATCCTGTATCCAGCTAAACTGAGTTTCATCTATAATGGAGAAATTAAATACTTTAATGACAGTCACATGTTGAAGAAATTTGCCATAACTAAACCAGCTCTCCAGGATATTCTCAAACCTATCCTCCATAATGACCAGTGCAATCCTCCATCACAAACTCACTCAGAAACTTTTGATCAAATTCTAACTTCCACAGTGGTGAAAGGATTAAAAAGTTTCACTGGACTTTCGAAAAACTTGATATCCAAATTTTTTATTTTATTTTTTAATTTATTTATTTTTATTTCTTATAGCATAACTGTGTACATTAATGCAATCATGGGGTACAGTGTGCTGTTTTCATATACATTTTGAAATACTCTCATCAAACTGGTCACAAATTTTTACCAGGCTTACAAAAAACTTTATTTTTAGAAATATGAAAATCTGAAGGAAATTGACCAATACTTGGAAGCACTCCACCTTCCAAAACTTAGCCAGAATCAAGTGGAAATGTTGAACAGGTCTATATCAAGTTCTGAAATAGCATCAACTATACAAAATCTCCCTAAAAAGAAAAGCCCAGGACCAGATGGCTTCACATCAGAATTCTACCAGACCTTTAAGGAGGAACTAGTACCTATATTACTCAACCTTTTCCAAAATATAGAAAAAGAAGGAATACTGCCCGATACATTCTATGAAGCAAAGATCACCTAAATCCCCAAACCAGGAAAAGACCCAACAAGAAAAAAAAGATATAGACCAATATCACTAATGAATATTGATGCAAAAATATTCAACAAGATCCTAACAAACAGAAGCCAGCAGGGAGCTGGGGAGGGGCAAGATGGCTGACAGGTACCAGCCTCTGTCAGAAGCTCCCATCCAGAAGAAAGGATAAAGTCCAGAAAACACCCAACAAAGTTGAAGACTGGGAGCCCAGCTGAGAGAGAAGAGTGATACCGGCAGGACACCTCTGCGGAGGCAAGCTGCGACTCCTAGAAGGCAATCTACAGGTACATAATACACCCCAAAGGAAAAATGTCCATCCCCTACCCCAAGAAAGTTGTGCTTTTCCTTTGTTTTCTCTTCAACTGCTCCTCTGAGTCTCCTACAAGCGACTGATAAACTGAGGACCTATTATGTGACTCCACGAGTGAGAGCTACCCCTAGAGGGGTCTATTCCCTGGAGGAACCCTGCTGAGACTCTGAACACCCTCTCCCAGGCAGGAAAGGAACTGGTGAGTGCACTGCCATTTTGAGTTTCCAGTCCACCCTGCCCCCACTTACCAGCACAGACAGTGAGAAGAGACCCAAGAGCAGCATCCTCCCACCCCTGCAGGACCAAGCCCCTGCCCTGGTCCTGCACTGGGAGAATTGCTTGAACCACGCTTGCTCTGCATGGACTGATACTGCCAGGCAGCACATTCTGCGCCTGGCTGTCTTCCTGGCCGCCACCCCCACTTTCTGGGAGACAGCAACCGGTGAGTGCCAAGGACTGAATCCCGCCGACTGGCTGTTAGCTTGGCAGCCGTCCCTGCTCCCCAGGGGCTTAGTGGAGGGCATCCAGGACTGAGCTCTGCCCACTGGCTGCTCACGTGGCTGCCATCCCCACATCCCAGGGGCTTGTTGGGGAACACCCAGGACTGAGCCCTGCCTGCTGGCTGCTCGCATGGCTGTCAGCTCCACTTTCCTGGGGCTTGGTGGTGTGCACCCAGGAGACAACCAGGAGAAGCCAGTAGAAGAACAGTTTTAGGGATGGTCTTGGAAAGGTGCAAATTCAGCATGGGGTGGAATTAGCAGAAGAACTCTGGTAACCAGAACAACTGGAACAGATCAACCCCCCCCCCACAAGGAAGGACGGGGCAAATGCAATTGAAGATCCCTTCCACAAACAGATGTCTGAGATGTCTGAAATTGAGTTCAGAATCTGGATAGTGAATAAGATAAACAGAATGGAGGAAAAGAGAGAACTAGAATTTCAAATTATTCAAAAGCTATCTCAAGAATTCAATGATTTCAAAGATAAAATGATCAAAGATTACGACATACTGAAGCAAGTGGTTGCCGCCCTCAAAGATTTGAAAAGTACGGTTGAAGCCCTCATTCAGAGAATGGAACAGGTAGAAGAGAGGATCTCTGACACTGAAGACAAAGATTTTGAATACACCCAAACATCCAAAGATCAAGACAAATGGAGAGCAAAAATGGATCTTTCTCTCAGGGAGCTCTGAGATAATTCAAAGAAAACTAATATTTGCCTTATAGGAATCCCTCAAGGCAACAAAGTTGCCTCACAAAACACAGAGGCTCTTCTGCATGAAATTATGAAAGAGAATTCCAGACATGCCAAGAGATCCTGAAATTCAGATAGCAGACAGCTTCAGAACCCCAGTGTGACTCAACCTGAACAAGACATCCCCCAGACACATTATAATCAGCTTCACTAAAGTTAACATGAAAGAGAAAATTCTGAAAGCAGCTAGACGCAAGAAAACCTTAACTTACAAGGGGAAGAATATTAGAATGACTGCAGGTCTCTTTCCTGAAACCTTTCAGGCCAGAAGATGGTGGTCATTGACTTTCAATCTCCTCAAAAAAAAAAAAAAAAAAAAAAAGACTTTCAACCCAGAAACCATTTTCCAGCAAAACTGAGTTTAATTTACAATGGAGAAATTAAATACTTTAACAACATTCACATGTTGAAGAAATTTGTCATAAGTAAACCAGCCCTCCAGGACATTCTCAGACCTATCCTTCATAATGATCAGGGCAATCCTCCACCACATAAATAAACTCACCCAGAAAATTTTGATCAAATTCCAATCTCCACAGTGACAAAAGGATCAAAGATGCCCACTGGACTTTCAAAAAACTCGATACCCAAAACTGTATTAGGCTGATCAATATGAATGGCTTAAATTGCCCTCTAAATAGGCACAGGTTGGCTGACTGGATACAAAACCTCTGGCCAGATGTCTGTTGCATACAAGAATTTCACCTTACTTTGAAAGATAAGCATAGGCTCAGGGTGAAGGGATGGTCATCTATATTCCAGGCTAATGGAAAGCAGAAAAATGCAGGTGTTGCAATTTTATTTGCAGATACAATAGGCTTTAAACCAACAAAAGTGAGCAAGGATAAGGACGGTCACTTTATATTTGTTAAGGGTAATACTTAATATGATGAGATTTCAATTATCAATATATATGCACCCAACCAGAATGCACCTCAATTTATAAAAGACATTCTAACAGACATGAGCACCCTGATTAATCCCAGCTCCATCATAGTCGGAGATTTTAATACTCCTTTGGCAGTGCTGGATAGATCCTCCAACAAGAAGTTTAGCAAAGAAATCTTAGATCTAAACCTAACTATACAGCATTTGGATTTAACGGACATCTATGGAACATTTCACCCTAATAAAAGTAAATACACATTTTAATCATCAGCCCATGGAACA
Organism: Galagoides demidoff; assembly: GCA_963574575.1. Lineage (NCBI taxonomy): Eukaryota > Metazoa > Chordata > Mammalia > Primates > Galagidae > Galagoides > Galagoides demidoff. Next base: position 9,910 of record CAUYQV010071172.1, on the reverse strand, counting down.
TACTCCAAAATAGACCACATTCTAGGTCACAAGTCTAAACTCAGCAAATTTAAAAGAATAGAAATTATCCCTTGCATCTTCTCAGACCATGATGGAATAAAAGTTGAACTCAGCAACAACAGAAATCTGCAGACCCAAACAAAAACATGGAAGCTAAGTAACCTTATACTCAATGATAGATGGGTCAGAAATGAGATCAAGAAGGAAATTACCAAATTCTTGGAACTAAACAACAATGAAGAAACAAGTTATCAGAACCTCTGGGATACTGCAAAGGCAGTCCTAAGAGGGAAATTTATTGCACTGCAACCGTTCCTCAAGAAAATGGAAAGAGAAGAAGTTAACAACTTAATGGGACATCTCAAGCAACTAGAAAAAGAACACTCTAATTCAAAACCTAGCAGAAAAAGAGAAATAACCAAAATTAGAGCAGAATTAAATGAAATTGAAAACAAAAGGGTTATACAACAGATTAACAAATCACAAAGTTGGTTTTTTGAAAGGGTCAACAAAATAGATGAGCTGTTGGCCAACCTAACCAAGAAAAAAAAGAGTTAAATCTCTAATTTCATCAATTAGAAATGGTAAAGACGAAATTACAGCAGACCCCTCAGAAATTCAAGAAATCCTCCATGAATACTACAAGAAACTTTACTCTCATAAATATGAAAATCTGAAGGAAATCAACCAATACTTGGAAGCACACCACCTTCCAAGACTTAATCAGAACCAAGTGGTGTTGAACAGGCCTATATCAAGTACTAAAATAGCATCAACTATACAAAATCTCCCTAAAAGAAAAGCCTGGGACCAGATGGCTTCACGTCAGAATTCTACCAAACTTTTAAAGAGGACCTAATACCTATACTACTTAATATTTTCCAAAATATAGAAAAAGATGGAATACTACCCAACACATTCTATGAAGCAAACATCACCTTGATCCCCAAACCAGGAAAAGACCCAACATGAAAAGAAAATTATAGACCAATATCTCTAAGGAATATTGATGCGAAAATATTCAACAAGATCCTAACAAACAGAACCCATTAACACATCAAACAAATTATATACCACAACCAAATGGGTTTTATCCCAGGATCTCAAGGCTAGTTCAACATATGTAAATCTATAAATGTAATTCATCACATAAACAAATTAAAAAATAAAGACAATATGATCATCTCAATTGATGCAGACAAAGCTTTTGACAATATCCAGTATCCATTCATGATTAGAACACTTAAGAGAATTGGCATAGTAGGGACTTTTCTCAAATTGATAGAGGCCATCTACAGCAAACCCACGGCCAATATTGTATTGAATGGAATTAAATTGAATTCATTTCCACTCAGATCAGGAACCAGGCAAGGGTGCCCATCGTCCCCATTACTCTTTACCATTGTAATGGAAGTTTTAGCTATTGCAATTAGGGAAGAAAAGGCAATCAAGGGTATTCACATAGGACCTGGACTCAGAACTTTCTCTGAGTTCTCTGCATCAGAGAAATGCAAAAGTTTAATCTCATAGAAGAGATTAAACTTTCACTCTTTGCAGATGACATGATTGTATACCTGGAAAACACCAGGGACTCTTCTACAAAACTCTTAGAAGTGATCAAGGAATACAGCAGCGTCTCAGGTTACAAAATCAACACCCGTAAGTCAGTAGCCTTTATATATACCAATCATAGTCAAGCTGAAGAAACAGTTAAGAACTCTATTCCATTCACAGTAGTGCCAAAGAAGATGAAATATTTGGGAGTTTACCTAAAAAAGGATGTGAAAGATCTCTATAAAGAGAACTATGAAACTCTAAGAAAAGAAATAGCTGAAAATGCTAACAAATGGAAAAACATACCTTGCTCATGGCTGGGAAAAATCAACATTGTTAAAATGTCCATACTACCCAAAGCAATATATAATTTTAATGCAATCCCATTAAAGTTCCATTGTCATACTTTAAAGATCTTGAAAAAATAATACTTCATTTTATACGGAACCAGAAAAAACCTCAAATAGCCAAGACATTACTCAGAAACAAAAACAAAGCAGGAGGAATCACGCTACCAGACATCAGATTATACTATAAATCCATTGTGATCAAAACAGCATGGTATTGGCACAAAAACAGAGAGGTAGATGTATGGAACGAATAGAGAACCAAGAGATGAACCTAGATACTTACCGGTACCTGATCTTTGACAAGCCAATTAAAAACATTGGGGAAAAATTCCCTATTTAACAAATGGTGTTGGATGAACTGGCTGGTGACCTGCAGAAGACTGAAACTGGACCCACACCTGTCACCATTAACTAAGATAGACTCTCACTGGATTCGAGATTTAAATTTAAGATGTGAAACTATAAAAACACTAGAAGAAAGTGTAAGGAAAACTCTTAAATAAGTTGGCCTGGGCGGATATTTTATGAAGAGGACACCCCAGGGAATTGAAGCAATATCAAAAATACACTACTGGGACTTCCTCAAATTCTGCACAGCCAAGAACACAGTAAGAAAAGCAAGCAGACAATCCTTGGAATGGGAAAAGATATTTGCTGGTTATGTGTCTGACAAAGGTTTAATAACCAGAATCCACAGAGAACTTAAATGTATTAGCAAGAAGAGAACAAGTGATCCCATCTCAGGGTGGGCAAGGGACTTAAACAGAAACTTCTCTGAAGAAGACAGACGCATGGTCTACAGGTATATGAAAAAATGCTCACCATCCTTAATCATCAGAGAAATGCAAATCAAAACTACTTTGAGATATCATCTAACACCAGTAAGATTAGCCTATATCACAAAATCCCCCAATCAAAAATGCTGGCGAGGTTGTTGAGAAAAGGGAACACTTCTACACTACTGGTGAGAATGCAAACTAATACATCCCTTTTGGAAAGTCATCTGGAGAACACTTAGAAAACTAAATATTGATCTGCCATTTGATCCTATAATTCCTCTGTTAGGTATATATTGAGAAGACCAAAAATCATGCTATAATACAGACATTTGTACCAGAATGTTCATTATAGCCCAATTCACAATTGCCAGGTCATGGAAGAAGCCTAAGTGCCCATCAACCCATGAATGGATCAATAAATTGTGGTATATGTACACCACAGAATACTATGCAGCCATAAAGAAAGATGGAGACTTTACCTCCTTCATGTTACATGGATGGAGCTGGAAAATATTCTTCTTAGCAAAGTATCTCAAGAATGGAATAAAAGTATCCCATGTACTCAACCCTATTATGAAACTAACTGTTAGCCATCATAGGTAAGCTATAACCTAATTTTTGTCCAAGAATATAGGCAAGGGAAGAGAGCGGGGTGGGGACGGGGGGAGGATGGGTGAAGGGAGGGGTATTGTAGGGATCACGCCTATGATTTATCTTACAAGGGTACATGTGAGTCTTTCTAAATGTGGATTATAAATGTCCTAACACAACAACTATGAGAATGACATGAAGGCTATGTTGGCCAACTGGATGAAGGTATTTCAAATTGTATATGGAAACAACACCCTTTACTCCACGATAGTATTAATGTGCACAAACATGATTTAACAATTAAAAAAAAACCCCAGAATCCCGCAACACATCAAATAAATTATACACCATGACCAAGTGGGTTTTATCCCAGGGTCTCAAGGTTGGTTCAATATACATAAATCTATAAATATAATTCATCATATAAACATATTAAAAAACAAAGAGCATATGATTCTCTCAATTGATGCAGAAAAAGCTTTTGATAATATCCAGCATCCATTCATGATCAGAACACTTAAGAAAATTGGTATAGAAGGGACATTTCTTAAACTGATAGAGGCCATCTACAGCAAACCTACAGCTAATATTGTATTGAATGGAGTTAAATTGAAATCATTTCCACTCAGATTAGGAACCAGGCAAGGTTGCCTATTGTCTCCACTACTTTTTAACATTGTAATGGAAGTATTAGCCATCACAATTAGGGAAGAAAAGGTGATCAAGGGTATCCACATAGGGTCAGAATAGATCAAACTTTCACTTCACTAAAGAGTACAAACCTATTTGGTAAATAAGCACTTGAAAATATATTCAATAACATTAGGATAACACAAATTAAACCATAATGGGAAAGCACTAAATACTTGTCAAAATGGCTAAAATTAAAAGAGTATAATGCCAAAAGCTGAAGATGATGAAGGAAATCTGAATTCCTCATACATTGCTCATGGCAATGTAAAGTGGTACATTGACTGCCTTATTGTTCCTGCTTATCTGACCTGGGTAATTTATCAATAAAAGAAATTTATTGCTCACAGATGGATAATAGACTTAAATTTAAAGCATGAAATGATAAAAACCCTCAAAGAAAGAATAGGAAGAGCACTGGAAGATATTGGCCTGGGGAAAGACTTTATGAAGAAGACTGCCATGGCAATAGCCACAACCACAACCATAAACAAATGGGATTTAATGGAATTGAAAAACTTCTGTACAGCCAAGGAGACAACAGCCAAACAAATAGACAACCTACCCAATGAGAAAAGATATTTGCATATTTTGAATCAGACAAAAGTTTAATAACCAGGATCTATACAGAACTTCAATTAATCCACAAGAAAAAAAAACCAATAATCCCATACATCAATAGGGAAGAGAGATAAACAGAACCTTCTATGTATTCAACTTTGAGATGAGGACAACTAATGACAATTAATGACATGGTGGGAGATGGGGAAGGGGAAAGAAGACAGACAAGGAGGGAGGGGGTGAGGGTAAGGACAAAGAAAAAAAAGGAAAATAGTGACTAATTCTCATATAAAGTGGATTTGATTTTGACTAAAATACATAACTTAAACATTAATTTTTACTTCAATGTGTTAATATGTTGTTTAAGATACAGGATACTGCATCCTCATTTAAAAGTGAATTATGTGTCTCAGCACCTGTGGCTCAAGTGGCTAAGGTGCCAGCCACATACACCTAAGGTGGAGGGTTTGAATCCAGCCTGGGCCTGCCAAAACAACAATGACGGCTGCAACCAAAAAATAGCCAGGCGTTGTGGTGGGTGCTGGTAGTCCCAGCTATGTGGGAGGCTGAGGTAAGAGACTTGCTTGAGCCCAGGAGTTGGAGGTTGCTGTGAGCTGTGATGCCACAGTACTCTACCCAGGGGACAACTTGAGGCTCTGTCTCAGAAAAATAAAAAAAAAGTGAATTATGTTTGTAATTTCCCCTTTATAATAATTTTTTTTCAATTTTAATAACAGGTGTATCCAGATGAAGCAGAACAATTTTGAAGTATTTCTTCTTTTTCTATTTTCTATAAGATTTGGCATGATCTGTTTTTTGAAATTATCATTATCTTTTATTTTTATTTATAAATATGTTAGTTGTCTATTTTTTGAGACTTTGGAAAAAATATAATAAGTTAGTTGAAAACTCCATATTGAACCTCAGAGTCAAAGCATTCTATAACAGAGATACTCTTATTTGACAATGTGAATGTTAATTTTCTTTGCATTACTATTATTATTATTGCTTAATACTCCCTTGCAGCAATCGTCTGATATCTTTTCTGAATGTATTTATCTTCATTCTTTATAAGGTTTTGTTTCTAGTCCTTATCTTAAACATTGTTATTGTTGTTCAATTTTAAGCCTGTTTAATTTTGTGAAGGCAAAAAGTGGAAACCTAATAATCACATGTATATATAAAATTAAAAAAAAAAGAAATTTATTGCACACACTTCTGATGGGTGGGAAGTCCAAGATCAAGGCACCAGCAAATGTAGTGTCCGGTGAGAGCCTGGTCTCTGCTTTTGAGAGACCTGTTGCTGTGTGCTTAAATGGGGAAAGAGTTGAATGTCTCCCTTCCACCTCTTAGTTAAGGTCACGTATATCATAACAAATTGCGGTACATCCATTGTACACTCAGTGATGAACTATCAATGCAGGCAACTACTTTGATGAGTCACAAAGATTGTCATGAGTGAAAAATATTAAACAAGAAGTTAAATACTATGCATATATGATTGCATTTATCTGATATTCTTAAAATGACCAAATTATAGAACTGGAAAACAGAGTAGTGGTTGGTAGGGTTAATAATCAGTGGTTGATGGAGGAGTGGGTATATCTGTAAAGGGGCTGTACGAGGAATCCTTGTTGTGATGGAATTGTTCTGTGTCTTTACTGTATCAATTCCAATGAGAAATAAAATACCCAAGAACTCCCTTAGAAGGTAAAACTCATCTAGACATGGGGCATTGTTCCTGAGGAAGTATAAGAGAAGTGATTTTTGAAAAAATAGTACAGCATGAGGTAATTCTTGGAACTTCATAGTGTGTTGCAGAATAATGAAGAATGGATATACCTAGAGCTGAGAACAGAGCCTGTGAAGGTTGGAAGGAATGCTATGGAACATCAAATTGTGAACAGAATGCAAAGGGTCAAGTAAAATCACTTGGACCTATAGCCTAGGACAGACAGGGGAGCCATTTAAGTGAAGGAGTTACATGTTTAGACAGGTGTATAGGAAAGTACACTAAGGAATACAATCTTTGGCTAAATATTGTGCCAGGGGTATAAACGGAAACAGTGTATGAGCCTCCTCAGCCCATCTTCCTTCAACCCACTGGACAAGTAATGTAAGTCTATTTTCAGAAACAGTTTGATGGAAACTTGAAATGTCCAAAAAGCAGTTACAAGCAGTTGGTATTCCAAAAAATTGGTTGAACAAGAGTACCTAGTAAAATAAGATATTAAGTAAATAACATGTATGTTCATTTGGTCCTTATTGTGTCTTGATATCCTTCTAGCCATCTTATCTGTGGTCCATCCATCCTTTCTTTTATTCATGAAAGAGTTACTTCATATTCTATAATAGTTCACAACCTAATATTTTAGGAAAAAATCCTTTATTTAAAATATTTTGTTTTCAGGAAAATATATTGGCATAGGAGAGGGCCTAGCCATATGGAGCTGTTTTGATTCCCGACCTGATTTTCATGGTACTTCACCCTGAAATTGCTGCCTAGTCAAAGGACATAAACATCACCACATTGCCAATAAGGTTTGCAGTGCTTTGTCCCTATACCAGCTCAGCTTCATTCCTGTCTAAAGAAGGGAAGACAATCTGCTGCTGCTGTGCTATCATCTGAAACTCTCCCTTATCTGGGCATTTCTCTTGACACCTATTATTAGGGATACCTTCTCTGATCTTCTCTGCCTTCTCCTGTCACATCTCTTTATTCTCTTAAGATGCAGTAAACACCCACACTCCCTTAAGTTGAGTTGTTGAAATCTGTGCTTGCATCTAAATATGTGAAGTTGTTTTTCACAGGTGTCCACTCCAGGATATGCTGAATTGTGTCACTCTCAAGTCACTTCCATTAACTGTTTTCTTATGAATAATATTGCCAGATTAAAACAATGTTATCCATGGGAAGGTGAGACTGATCAAGCTACTCCAGCATGACCAGAAGGATAAGCTTGTCAACCACATTGTAGACTTAGGAAAGAGCCCTACTTCCTGTCCATCCTCAGAGCTCCTTTCTCATAATGAGTCACTGAGGGTAGGGATGGGCAGGTGATTTATACTGATTTCAATGCCCTGACTTCAGTTTTTCTCTAAACCAGGGGTCCTCAAACTTTTTAAACAGGGGGCCAGTTCACTATCCCTCAGACCATTGGAGGGCCAGACTGTGGGCCTGGAGATGAGTTGGCTGCTAAGCAGGATAGGCAGCAGCAGCAATAACACTGGTGGCCCAGTTAAATGTCCTAGATGGGCTACATGTGGCCCGCAGACCGTAGTTTGAGGTCGCCTGCACCATACAGACAGTGAAGGCTGAGGAGCCCACTAGAACTACCTCTGAGATTGAGGCTCCCCACAGAGATGTTTCTTCCTCAGGACCTATCCCTGGACCTCAGGTCTTCTAGAGACCAGCTCTGAGAAGAGCAGGGACTCAAATTTGATTGTGAGGAAAGGAGGAGCTTATCTTTTAATTTTGAGAACAGCTTTTCTTGATCTATGGGAAACTTGAGATTGGAAAATGACTGTGGAGGACAGCCTGAAAGCTGAGGGGATTAAGAATGGGGTGAGGAACCCTCCTGTGTCAGAGGAAGCCATACTTGTGCATAGAGATCTGGGAACAAATGCCCCTTCCCAAATGTTTAGTCAGAGTAATCAAATGGCTGAAGACTTAAATCTGGAAATGAGAGTTTAATCATAGTTGGGATATTCTTTATCTCCTACCTGTAAGCTTTTCTCTGCAGATGATGTTTCAAGCTATCAGTCAGTGACCAGGGGCTTTTCTTTCCAGGTACAGAGTATACCTCTGAGAATAAAAAATGGCTTTTTCCAGTATTGGAATGTACTAAAATTTGCACAAGAAGAAAGAGGTAATCTGAATAGTCCTTTAGCTGTTAAATTAATTCAATCAATAATTAACATCCAAAGTAGAGATGCATCAGGCCTCTTATAGAATCACTAAACATTTAAAGAAGAAATTATACCAATTCTCTATATTCTTTCCCAGATAGCAATAGTAGTAACTCATTTTAGGAGGCCAGAATTATCCTAATATCAAAACAAGAGAGGGACATTATACATATATATATACATATACTAAAGACCAATATATCTAATGAAAATATATGTAAAACTTCTCAACAAAGTTTTAGCAAATTGTATTCAGCAGTATGTAATTTGATTTCTACTAGCTAATTATACTAAAATCCAAACAAGTACTTTTTAAAAAAATTTAACAACATAGTGATTGCCCCAAAACCAGAATAGCCAATATTGAAGGAGAAGAGCAGAGTTGGGAGACTGATCCTTCTTTATGTAACTTTAAGACTTACCATAAAGCTGCAGAGTAATCAAGACAGTGTGGTACTGGTCAAATATTAGAAAAAATAGAATAATACAATAGAATTTAAAGCCTGAAATATATACTACACACACACACATATGGCTAATGGACTAGTTTCCACACAACAGAGTCAACTGATCTTTGAATAAGAAGCAAAGACAATTCAATGGAGAGATGATAGTCTGCTCAACAAATGTTGCTGGAACTATTGGACATTCACAAACACAAAAAGAATCTAGATGAAGACTTTATACTATTCACAAAAGTTAACTCAAAATACTTCAAAGCCCTAAATGTAAAATGCAGAACAATAAAACTTCAAAGATGAATGGATATATTAATTTGATATATTATACATCCATACAATAGAACATTATTTTATGGTAGAAAGAAATGAGCTGTCAAAACATGGAGGAAACTCCTACGTATTAGTGGGTGAAAGAAACCAATCTGAAAAGACCACATGTTGCATAATTACAACTATCTGACATTTTGGAAAAGGCAGAATATGGCAACATTAGTTATCATTTGTTGCCAAGGGCTTTAGTGGAAGTGAAGAATGTACAGGTAGAAAAGGATGTATAGGTAGGTTCTTTTAGACAAAATCTGAGTCAGGTGGAAAATCACTTTTTTTCTTGCTCTGGATAAATTGTTCAACAGAATGTGTACTAACCCAAGTTTTAAAGGTTATGAAACCAAACTCTTTGACCCTGATTTTAGTCAATTGGTTTTGTAATTATTAACTTAATTAGGTTTATTTTGAAAATCACTGAATAAACAATGAAATATTAAATATTACACACATTTTGTAATTTTTGGGAAACCCAATAGAACTGAATTTTTTTTTTTTTTTTTTTTTTTTTTTGGAGACAGAGCCTCAAGCTATCCCCCTGGGTAGAGTACCATGGCATCACAGCTCATAGCAACCTCCAACTCCTGGGCTCAAGCGAGTCTCCTGCCTCCGCCTCCCAAGTAGCTGGGACTACAGGCGCCCGCCACAACGCCTGGCCATTTTTTGGTTGCAGCCATCATTGTTGTTTGGC
>CAUYQV010071164.1:0-19334 GCA_963574575.1 Galagoides demidoff | reverse complement strand
CAAGCAAAAGATACAACTTAATTCTAGCCCAAAAATATGGGGAGGGGGTGGGGAAGGGGAGGGGAGAAGGGTGGATGGGTGGTGGGAGGGTGATGGGAAAGATCACCTATATATCTGTCTAACAAGGGTACAAGTGAACTTTTTTAGAACTAGAATATAAATGTGTTGATACAATGATTAACCAAATCCAAATGACATGAAATTTATGTTAACCAGCTTGATGAAAGTGTTTCAAATTGTATATGAAACAGCACAATGTACCCCATGTTTGCATCAATGTATACAGAGATCAATTAATAAAAAAAAAAAGAAATTGCAAATTTAAAAAAAAAAGAAAGAAACGTGCTTTTGCTTTACAGTGTGGGGTCACTCTTGAGTTTTTTCCTTTATGAAGCCAAGAACTCACTTGGCCCACTATGACAAGCCCCACCCAGAGGACTCTCCTATATCAAGGGGAGAAATATTAGAAATATCTATTTTACATAAAGTCATCCTTTAAAAATTTGCTTTTTAAATTGTATTTACTTAGAAGCATTTAGAATGTCAACAAAACAGCTGCAACTCTTTTTTTGCAATTAGAGTGGTATTCAGTTAACAACAATTATTTCGTATAAGCTGCATCAGAGACAACTGAAGATGAAAAAACTACAATCTCCATATATAACTAATTTGTGTTGTGCAGCAACAAGAATCTGCTTTAAATTTCCACGTCAATTTACAACCCCTGTACTGTACCAGGCAAGGTTAGTGGCTACTGAAAATACCACCAGGACAAGGCTATCTAAAGATACATTCAGTAGTGTGTTAACTATACAAAAAAGACACTGTCTAGTTTAAAAACAAATCTTACACAGCCTTACATTTCAATTTTTCTCTTTAAAAGGAGTGAGTTGTGTACAGGGGGTTAAATGCTTTATAGACAAGAAAAAAACTGCGCTAAAACCAACTTATTCATCATCATCTTCTTCTTCCTCCTCCTCCATCCTCTTCATCTTCCTCATCTTCCTCCTCTTCCTTCTTTTGCTTGCTTTTTTCAGCCTTGACAACTCCCTTTATCCTGCATCAGGCTTTCCTTTAGCTCAGTATGGAGCAATATCCTTTTCGTATTTTTCCTTCAGCTTTGCAGCCTTCTTTTCAAAGGCTGCTTGTCATCCCCAGCAGTGTTATTCCACACCTCTCCCAGCTTCTTTGCAATATCACCAATGGATAGGCCGGGATGTTCTCCTTTGATTTTTGGGCGATACTCAGAACAGAACAAGAAAAAGGCCGAAGGAGGCCTCTTGGGTGCATTGGGAACCTTGAACTTCTTTTTTGTTTCCCTCTTAGGAGGGATATAGGTTTTCTTTTCTCTTTCATAATGGGCCTTGTCTGCCTTTGTCATATCTTCAAATTTTCCTTTCTTTTTAGCAGACATGGTCTTCCACCTCTCCAAGCACTTCTTAGAAAACTCTGGGAAGTTGACTGAAGCATCTGGATGCTTCCTCTTGTGCTCCTCCTGACAAGTCTTTGCACAAAGAATGCATGTGATGACATTTTGCCTCTCGGCTTCTTAGGATCTCCTTTGCCCATGTTTAGTTATTTTTCCTCAGTGAGGCACAGAGTCGCCCAGTGCCTGTCCAGCTCTCACTTGCCCCGGCGCTGTCTCTATGGAGCTCAATGTACTGCAATGGCTGTGAGAGCCTAAAAATTTATGTTTTATGTATGTTTTATAATGTGCATAATATATTAGAATGTAAATATTAATCTATGTATCTCTAAATATGTAGAATATATTTATATATATAGAAGATGTTTAAAATTTATTATTGATGGGGTATACAGTACAAATATTTGGAAAGTGCTGATCTGAATGTTTATATATAGCATCTGAATTGTATATAACTTTTGAATGAGTATTGATAAATATTTAAATACATGTATGATGTCAGTTGTGATTTACCAACTGTTCTTCCTTTTCTCAGGGCAATTGCCTCTTGATAAGATGGGTAAAAATGAATTTCACCGCTGAGGAGGTGGAAGAATGAATGGCAGGATGGATAGATGGATGGGTGGACAGACAGATGGACAGTACTTGCCTCTGGGTCCTCACGTGGGTGTCAGGGATTCTGAGAACTCCCTGAAATTACACACAATATATCCCAAGGAAGTAAAGAACTATGGTTATTAGACATAGGGGAAATGTTTTAGAGCAGATATTATTGCCTAGTGTAACTCAAGGTGTTTGAAGCATCTTATACTTCAAATCATATTTACGAATTATGATGGTTTACGTAACAGGATTATGTCATTGCTGGGCAGTCGGAACAGAACTGCAGATTTTTTTTTGTATGAGAGAGAAGGGAAAGGCTGTGACAGTGGGAGCAGTGTCAACAGGATTCCGGAGTTGTTTTCTCTCCTCATTATAAATTTAATTCCATCCTAACTCCGAGGTTATGATTTTTGAATACTGATCAACTTGCCATTTAACTTTGAAAACTCCATCAGAAACTGATGCGTTTTCAAGTAATTTCCTTATTCAGTATAAGGAATAAAATCCTAGCAGAGTTCCTTACTCACAATAGATTATTGGAAAATATGTGTCCCCTTGAAGGGCTCGTCCTCCCCCAGCTCAGCGAGCATGTAGACCCAGAACACCGACAGCACAGGGTGATCTTTCCCTGACACCAGCGTGGGTCAAGGGACAGGAAATCTCACACTCAGTCCAGGATGTCTTGTCTTCCTCCCTGTTAAAATTTCAGCAGCAGCAGAAAAAGAAAAAGAAACCTGCATACGATGATAAAGCCATTATGATGATGAACAGTGGCCTTAATTGATATTAAAGGATATTTATGTTGGTATGACTAAGTTAAAACCCCTAATTGATTGTAGACACTTGAGTAATAGAATCCATGGAGTCCCATTAGGATTGCATTGACATATTAGCTTATCTTCGTACTTGATGGCAAAAGGATACAGCTGGGAGCTTCGCACTGTAGCACATCCAGGGTAAGATTTCTGACCTTAGATTTATGTTATCTAAAGCAACAAACCCAGCTGCCTACTTCATGGTCTGAATTACAGATTTTCCATTTAGCTGGACACCATGAATCTGCTGCTACAATTATGTCTACAATTACAACCCCCTCGAGTGCACCCGGCATTCTAATGCAGTTGTTTACTTTAAGCTCTGGCCTTTCCTAGGAGTAAAAGTGCATCAGCAGTGCCCAGCTCCCTGCCCGTGTGAGGCGCTCGCTCTCATTACTTGGTGGAGCTGTCAGCTAGACAGATGCAGGCACTGCTCTCAGGAGCCAACTTCCTCCCACTGTTCTGCTCATCACTGCCTTTCTCTCTTCAAAGGAGATCTCCTTTCATCAGAGAAGAAATAATGAACTCAATTCTCCCCTCTGTTCTGGGAATGCACATTCCCAGAGCACAGCATGAAGGAGCTTTGTAAATTTAGTATGGATTAGCTGAGCCCAGCGCCTCACTGGGCCCTAAAACCCCCTTCCCAGTTCCAGAGAGGGAGAGCTGGTGTCTTGTGTTCTGTGTGACCAGCAGTGTGTCCAAGGCCGAGGTTTTTCTCCTAGCATCTCTCCTAGCTGATCTGCTCTGGGCCACATTCTACATCCAGGCTCTGGCTTGGATACTTTCCTCTTACCTTTCTTCTTCTTCTTTTCAATGAATATAGGATGATATTATACCTGCTGTTTTGCAACCTGCTTTTAAAAATGTAAAACATTTTAATTGCAACAGTGATACATCTTTATTTTGAAATTTTATTTATTAGCTAAGTATATAAAGCTGTCTTCAGAGAAAGAGCTGGTATTTCCAGATTTCTTCCAGTGCAGATATAAATATAAGCATAAAAATAGATTGCTGTGGCTCAGTGCCTGTGGCTCAATCGGCTAAGGCGCCAGCCACGTACACCTAAGGTGGCGGGTTTGAATCCCCAGCCTGGGCCCGCCAAACAACAATGATGGCTGCAACCAAAAAAAAAAAAATGGCCGGGCGTTGTGGCGGGCGCCTGTGGTCCCAGCTACTTGGGAGGCAGAGGCAGGAGACTCGCTTAAGCCCAGGAGTTGGAGGTTGCTATGAGCTGTGATGCCATGGCACTCTACCCAGGGGGATAGCTTGAGGCTCTGTCTCAAAAAAATAAAAAAAAGGGAGGCTCAGGCCCACAGCTTAGGGCACCAGCCACATACACTTAGGCAGACAAGTTCAAACCCAGCCCAGGCCTGCTAAACAACAATGACAACTACAACACAAAAAGCCAGGCATTGTGTTCAGTGCCTGTAGTCCCAGCTACTTGGGAGGCTGAGGCTAGAGACTTGCTTAAGCCCAAGAGTGAGGTTGCTCTGAGCTATGATGCCACTGTACTCTACTGAAGACGACATAGTGAAATTCTTATCTCCAAAAAAAAAAAAAGCAGTAAATGAGGGTGGACACAGTGAAGCAGGAGTAAGCTGGTGAAAGAATGTTTAAACAAGAGCAGCCAGTGGCGGTGGCTCACACCTGTAATCCTAGCACTCTGGGTTGGCTGAGGTGGGTGGATAGCCTGAGCTCAGGAATTCTAGACCAGCCTGAGCAAGAGCAAGACCCTGTCTCTACTAAAAATAGAAAAACTAGCTGGGCATTGTGGTGGGCATCTGTAGTTCCAGCTACTCGGGAGCCTGAAGCAAAAGGGTCTCTTGGGCCCAAGAATTTGAGGTTGTTATAAGCTATGATGCCGTGGCACTCTACCTAGGGCAACAGAGTGAGACTCTGTCTCAAAATAAATAAGTAAATAAAACAACAAGTACAAGAGTCTGGATCCTCTTGCGATATTATCACATTCACTCTTTTTTTTTTTTTTAATGAGACAGACTCTCACTCTCTTGCTCCAGGCTAGTATGCCACAGCCTCAGCCTAGCTCATAGCAACCTCAAACTCTTATGGAGGTTCTGTTACACAGAGGTGATTGATTAAAACATTGGCCATTGGTGATTAACTCAATTGCTAGACCTCTAGGTTGGACTAAAACTAATCATGTGGTTGCTCTGGCAGCTGGTCCCCATCCTTCAAGAGTCACTTTATTGGGTCAGGCACAGTGGCTCATGCCTGTAATCCCAGCACTCTGAGGGGCAGAGATGAGTGGATTACCTGGGCTCACAGGTTGAGACCAGCCTTAGAGTAAAACCTGGTCTCTAAAAATAGCCAGGCATTGTGGTGGGCACTGGTAGTCCCAGCTACTTGGGAGGCTGAGGCAAGAGAATCAATTGAGTCCAAGAGTTTGAGGTTGCAAGCTATAATGCCACAGCATTCTACCAAGGGTGACAAAGTAAAACTCTGTCTCAAAAAAAGAAAAAAGTCACTTCATTAGCATAGACACTGGTATGATTGAGATGGGCTTATATGAATATCAGAAGAGGCTGCTCTTATCCCCATCTGAAGTTCCCAGGGTGTTAGGATCTTTATGCCAGGAACTGGGGACAAAGACCAAGTATATTTTTTATTATACCACAGTGAGATAAATTTGTATTTGTTTGTTTGTAGATAAAATATCTGTGGAAGGAAGGACTAAAACTAGTAGTAGTTGTCTGTGGGAAAAGAAAATAAGTGCTAAAGAGCTGGCCTGGCAGGGAAGTTTATCACAGCATACTATACCTTTTGATTTTTTTAAACTATGTGAATATAGTATTTTTCCAAAAATTAAATAAAAATAACTTATGTTTTGAAAGCCAAATTTATGCATCTCCTTTTCCAAGAAACTTCACCAATAACCTCAATCAGAATTTGAGTGCTTTGAAATGTTTGTATTGCTACAGCAGTTTCTTTAGGCAACTTTGAGGTCTTTGTTATGAGTTCTTTAGAATCAGAGCCACCTTCAGTAGTTTTCTGACACCAAGAGCAATGAGGATAATACCTAATAAAAAGTAGCTGGTTAAAGGGAAAACTAATGCATAAAGATAGAAATCAGATTGCCATTTGCCATGAGTGGGAGATACTAGATTGTACATGAGGGGACTTTGAGGGGCAATGGAAATGTTCTATTTCTTAATTCAGGTAATGGTTACTTTTGTGTATATATAATACATAAACACACTTGTGTATATACATATAAATGTTTATCAAAACACGTTCTTTTTATTGACTGTAAAATTTACTTCAGTAAAATATAATTGTTTAAAAGAAAGTTCAGTATTTCTTAAAAGTAAGTAATTATTTTGTGCATAATTTCATGTTGCTTTTTTCATTCCTAAACAGTTCTGAAACACAGACAACATTGGGAGAAAAAGGAGGTGAAAATTCATCTTGTAAGCCAATTTTTTCAACTCTTCCTGAAACCAACATTTTAAATGTGGTCAAGGTAAGAGAAAGTATTTTTTCTTTTGCACAGAGCTAGAACCATTTAGTCTTATGGTTAATGGTTAAAAAAAAAAAAGTCACTAGTTTCTTACCAGGTGATTTTCAGTCTCTAAAATTTCTTAGCAACAAAAGTTGTTTTTGCTGTTTCTATTTATGTTTTAATATTAGGAATGAAAGGGAACTTTAGGTCAGTTATATCATTCTAAATAGTTTGACACCAGTAATTTTTTAGAAGTATGACGTATGAAGAAAAATTATTATTTACAATATAACTTAGTGATCAAGAATTAGTAACAATGAGAAAAGCATTTTTAGTGCCTGAATCAAATCACTGATACTGAACCATTCATAAAATCTGGAAAATAGAGAAGAAAGTGCCATTTAATTCAACTAGTAACATTGAGAATTTCTTGCCTTCTTTTTTCTAGATGTTTAATATTAGTTTTCTGTATACTTTCCTGTTGTATCTTTTGACAAACAGATTTTTTTTTTTTTTTTAATTTTTTTAGAGACAGAGTCTAACTCTGTCGCCCCCAGTAGAATGCTGTGGTATCACAAGTCACAGCAACCTCCAGCTTCTGGCTTAGGCAATTCTCTTGCCTCAGCCTCCCAAATAGCTGGAACTACAGGCACCTGCCACAACGCCCGGCTATTTTTTTTCTTGTAGTTTGGCCGGGGCTGATTTCAAACCCACCACCCTTGTTATATGGGACCAGCGCCTCATTCACTGAGCCACAAGCACCTCCCAACATCACTCACTGAGCTACAAGCCCCACCCAACATAGAAATATTATAATTAAAGTTCTTCAAGTAAAATATTTTTCCTAAAGTGGCTCAGCGCCTTCCACTCCATGGTTAGGGCACCAGCCACATACACCAAGGCAGGCAGGTTTGAACCAGGCCTGGGCCTGCTAAACAACAATGATGACAACTGCAACAAAAAATAGCTCGGCGTTGTGGCTGGCACCTATAGTCCCAGCTACTTGGGTGGCTGAGGCAAGAGAATGGCTTAAGCCCAGAGTTTGAGGTTGCTATGAGCTGTGATGCTACGGCCTTCTACGAAGGCAACATAGTAAGGCTGTCTCAAAAAAGAAAAAAATAATATTTTTCCTAAAATTATTTCATTTATGTATTTATGTCAAAAGTTTCTAGGCTTGTGCACATCTATACATCCGGAAGGTTACCAGGATCGTGAAATAATGTTGCTGATTTTAATGTTGTTTAAAATGAGTTTGGAAAAGCAGCTGAAACAGATTCCTCTAGTAGACTTTCAAAGCCTTCTGATAAACCTGATGAAAAACATCAGAGATTGGAACACAAAGGTAACATTACTTAAAATTTCAGTATTAGTTTTTTGCTCAACATCATAATTTTGATTTTATAGTGCATGCAGAATTAATACTCTAATTCCAGTTAAGGACTCTGTTTGGTATATTTAAAATGAACTAAAGAAAAGACTGTTTGATGGAGCTGTATTATTTAAACTGATAACAGTCTTTTCTAAAACTACAGCCATTTATTCAATTCAAATGTGTTTATTAGAGATTTCTTGTGGACTAAGCATTAATGTAGGGGCTAGAAATTCAGCTGTGAAAAAGACAAAGCCTTTGCTTTTGTGGCGTTTTGTCCTAATCAAAGAGTTAGGTAATAAGTGCATGTAGACTGTAATGCAGGATGGCCACAGAGTTTGAACCCTGTATGTCTGATTGTAATGAGTGCTACAAATTAAAGTAAAGCAGGACATGGGTATAGAAAGCAGAAAGGCAAGGATAGTATGCTATTTGATATGAGGCAATCAGGGAAGTCTTTCTGAAACGATCTTTGAGCAGAAATCTAAAATGATGAGGTGAGTCATACCTACAAGAAATTTGACTTGAACTTCTTTAACTATATAGAGAATAAACATGTATAATTTTTATTATATTTTGTTAGGCCTTTTAAAAAATTAAATTTTTTGGCTCAGCACCTGTGGCTCAGGTGGCTAAGGCGCCAGCCACATACACCTAAGGTGGTGGGTTCAAATCCAACCCGGGCCCACCAAACAACAATGATGGCTGCAACCAAAAGAATAGCCGGGCGTTGTGGCAGGCACCTGTGGTCCCAGCTACTTGGGAGGCGGAGGCAGGAGACTCGCTTGAGCCCCGGAGTTGGAGGTTGCTGTGAGCTGTGAGGCCACAGCACTCTACCCAGAGGTAGAGTCTGTCTCAAAAAAAAAAAAAAAATTAAATTTTTTAACCTCTTTTGGTGGAAAATGTAAACTGTACAAAAAGTGGGGTAAGGAGTATAATGAACCCCTAAGTACCTGTCAACTAGCTTTAATGATTATCAAGATATAATCAATCTTTTCTAATCTCTTAAGCCCATACCATATTTTCTTCCTCTACTCATTAGATATTTTGTTTATTTGTTGTTTTTTTTTTTTTTGAGACAGAGCCTCAAGCCATCCCCCTGGGGAGAGTGCCATGGCATCACAGCTCACAGCAACCTCCAACTCCTGGGCTCAAGCGAGTCTCTTGCCTCCACCTCCCAAGTAGCTGGAACCACAGGCACCCGCCACAACGCCTGGCCATTTTTTGGTTGCAGCCATCATTGTTGTTTGGCGGGCCCGGGCTGGGGATTCGAACCTACTACCTTACATGTATGTGGCTAGCACCTTAGCCGATTAAGCCACAGGTGCCAAGCCTATTTGTTTGTTTTTGAGGGAAAGTCTCACATTGTCACCCTTGGTAGAGTGCCATGGAGTCATAGCTCACAGCAACCCCAAACTATTGGGCTCAAGCAATTCTCTTGCCTTAGCCTCCCAAGTAGCTGGGACCACAGGTGCCCATCACAGTGCCCAGCTATTTTTAGAGATGGGGTCTTGCTCAGGCTGGACTCCAACCAGTGAACTCAGGCAATCCACCAGCCTCGGCCTCCCAGAGTGCTAGGATTATAGGTGTGAGCCATAACGTCTGACTGACTCATCAGATTATTTGGAAGCAACTTTTTTGGGGGGATGGGGTGGGAGACAGAGCCTAAAGCTTATCTGTTGCCCTGGGTAGAGTGCTGTAACATCACAGCTCACAGCAACCTCCATCTCCGGGGCTCAAGTGATTCTCCTGCCTCTGCTTCCCAAGTAGCTGGGACCACAGGCACCCACCACAACACCCGGCTATTTTTTAGTTGCGGGCCTGGGCTGGATTCAAACATGCCAGCTAGGTATATGTGGCTAGTGCCTTAGCTGCTTGAGCCACAGGCACCGAGCCTATTTTGAAGCAACTTTCAGGCTTTTTAAGAAATTGATACATAATACTTGTACATATTTGGGGATGTTAGGCTTTTAAAAATACTGAAATAGGAAATGTAAAAAATCTCAGATTGGGAACATGTATGATCTTGTACAACTCACGTTATACATATGCATTTGGAACTTATTTTTTTTTTTTTTTTGTAGAGACAGTCTCACTTTATCACCCTGGTAAAGAGCCATGGTGTCATACAGCTCACAGCAACCTCCAACTCCTGGGCCTAGGCGATTCTCTTGCCTCAGCCTCCTGAGTAGCTGGGACTACAGGTGCCTGCCACAACACCCAGCTATTTTTTTGTTGCAGTTCGGCTAGGTCCAGGTTTGAACCCACCACCCTACCCACTGAGCCACAAGTACCACCCACAT
Source organism: Galagoides demidoff (assembly GCA_963574575.1). NCBI lineage: Eukaryota > Metazoa > Chordata > Mammalia > Primates > Galagidae > Galagoides > Galagoides demidoff. The sequence continues at coordinate 9,358 of CAUYQV010071164.1, read as the reverse complement.
TTGGAACTTATATTTTGTATGCATATTTCCTGGAACTTATATTTAGGTCAGCTTATTGTTCCAAGAAGGACTATTTAAGTATAGATAAATGTGAAACTTAGATAAATATATCTGTTTATTCAATTTAAGATAAAACTGAATTCTGAGGTTGCGTGTGGTGGCTCACACCTGTAATCCTAGCACTCTGGGAGCCTGAGGTGGATTGATCACTTGAACTCAGTGGTTCAAGACCAGCTTGAGAGAGTGAGACCTCGTCTCTACTTAAAAAAAAAAAAAATAGAAAAACTAGCCATGTGCCTATATAGTCCCAGCTGCTCAGGAAGTTGAGGTACAAGGATCACTCAAACCCAGGAGTTTGAGGTTGCTATGAGCTATGACATCATGGCACTCTACCCAGGGTGACAGAGTGAAACTTTGTCCCCCCAAAACTAAATAAATAAAAAATAAAGCTGAATGTGAGGCCAGGCTTGGTGGCTCACACCTATAAACCTAGCACTCTGGGAGGCTGAAGCAGCAGGATCTCTTTAGCTTTGGAGTTCAAGGCCATCCTGAGCAAGAATGAGACTCTGTCTCTACTAAAAAAAAAAATTAGCCAGGTGTTATGGCAGGTGCCTATAGTCCCAGGAAGCTGAAACAGGAGGATGGCCTGAACTCGAGACTTTCAAGTTGCTGTAAACTAGGCTGAGGCCATGGCACTATTCCCTGGGCAACAGAATGAGACTTTGACTTCTGTGTATTGTGTCCATTTTAGCAGGTTCTAGACATCATGCTACACATATTTCTAAAAACGAGTGCTCTGTTTTGTAATAGTACATCAGTTAGGGCAAGAAGGGATGTAAGTGATCTGTTGGATGTTTGATTGTCTTGACCTGTTTGAAAGACATCTTGCTTTTTTCTATTTTCCCAGGTGCCTGAACTCTGTCTGGGTATAAATGAACTCTCTAATCATCCCCACAACCTTTTGTGGTTAGTACAGCTGGTACCTAACTGGACATCTCGTGGAAGGTATTAAATTAAACATTAAGAAATTTTATAATGTAGGGGCTGGGCAAGGTGGCTCATGCCTATAATCCCAGCACTTTGGAAAGCTGAGGTGGGCAGATCACCTGAGCTCACAAGTTTGATACCTGCCTGCTAGAGCAAGACCCCATCTCTAAAAATAGCCAGGCGTGACCGACACCTGTAGTCCCAGTTACTCAGGAAGCTGAAGCAAGAGAATTGCTTGAGCCCAAGTGCCTGAGGTTGCTGTGAGCTATGACTCCATAGCACTCTGCTGGGGGCAACAAAGCAAGACTCTGTCTCAACAAAAAAAAAAAATAAATAAAAAGGAAGGAAATTTTATAATGTTAACATTAATGAAACATTTTGGATACTTTATTTTTATTCATCATTCTTTGAATGAAAGGCATTGATAGCCTGATTCTAGTTCTTAACTCAGATCATTATGTAATATTCCTGATTTTTAATTTATCTGATAACTTAATACAAATGACATTCTGGCTTGACACCTGTAGCTCAAGTGGCTAAGGCACCAGCCATATACACCTGAGCTGGTGGGGTTCGAATCCAGCCCAGGCCTGCCAAACAGCAATGACAGCTATAACCAAAAAAATAGCCAGGCATTGTGGAGGGTACCTATACTCCCAGCTACTTGGGAAGCTGAGGCAAGAGAATCACTTAAGCCCAGAAGTTTGAGGTTGCTGTGATCTGTGATGCCATGGTACTCTGTGGCATGCTGTGACTGCTGTGATGCCAGGGCAACAGCTTGAAGCTCTGTCTTAAAAAAAAAAATACAAATGACATTCTATAAAAATGAATGAATTAGCTATATATATTTTTTTTTCTGCTTTAGTAAAAAGAAATTTTAGTAAAAGATAGGTTTTCTTTCAGTAAATCGGCAGAGTCAAAGATAAAGGTTCTTTATTTTATTTATTTATTTTTTTTGTAGAGACAGAGTCTCACTTTCTTGCCCTGGGTAGAGTGCTTGTGGCATCACACAACTCACAGCAACCTCCAACTCCTGGGCTTAGGCGATTCTCTTGCCTCAGCCTTCTGAGTAGCTGGGACTACAGGCGCCCACCACAATGCCCTGCTGTTAATTTTTGTTGCAGTTTGGCCAGGGCCGGGCTTGAACCCACCACCCTGGGTAAATGGGGCTGGCGCCTTGCGCTCTGCGCGCTACCCACTAAGCCACAGGCACCACCCAAAGATAAAGGTTCTTAATCATCCCTACAACCTTTTGTAGTTGGTATAAGGGGTTCCTAACTGGACATCACCTGGGCTTAAGCAACTCTCTTGCCTTACTGAACTTTAGGTAATTCTGTCTAACTTTGGTTAGTAAATATGAAATGTCCAGTTTCTTTAAGTACTAAGTTTTATAGTTGGTATCTCTGACATCTCACACTGACATTTTTTGTTTTATTTTTATTGTGAAGGTACATCCTCATTCTTTCAAATACACATTTTGGCTTGTGATTAACTTTCAAATTGTTTTTTTTTTTTTTTTGACCAATTTTTGTGAAACCATGGATAAGTCAAAAATTCACTTTATTTTCTGATAACAAGTTCTGTCATGGAACCAATATAGTGCAGACAGCTCAAAGTACCAACAAAGTTTTTGGAAAGGATATGGCTAATGAATGTACATATAATATGTGAACAGAAGAGTCTTGCTCTTTTACCTCAGGTAGAGTGCAATGGAGGCACTGTAGCTCATTGCAACCTCAAACTCTGGGGGCATGTGATCCTTAGTCTCCTGAGTAGCTAGGATGACATGTGCACACCATAACTCCTGGCTATTTTTCTATTTTTAATAGTGACAGGGTCTAATTCTTGCTCAGGCTGGTCTTGAGCACTGGGCTCAAGCAGTCCAGCCACTCTAGCCTCCTAGAGTGGTAGGATTACAGGTGTGAGCCACCACACTCAGCCTCTGGTGATTTTAGTCTTAAAAATGAGACACATGCCTGTAGTCCCAGTTACTTGGGAGGCTGAGGCAAGAGAATCACTTAAGTCCAAAAGTTTGAGGTTGCTATGAGCTGTGACACCATGGCACTCTACCAAGGGCGACATAATGAAGCTCTGGCTCAAAAAAAAAAAAAGAAAGAAAATGAGACACATGGGCTACCTGACACCAAGGTGGATAATGAGCTAAAAGCTGTAGTAGAAGTGAATCCATGTCAACCGAGGTGTGAATTAGCAGCAAGGTCTGATGTTACTATTCTAACAAAGTTGGACCATTTGAGACAAGCAGCAAGGTAAAGATGCTGGGTAGATGAGTATTAAAAGAGAAATTATCACAGAGAGCAGTGGCTTGTGCCTGTTATCCCAGCACTTGGTAGGCCAAGGCGGGTGGATTGCCTGAGCTCACAGGTTCAAGGTCAGCCTGAGCCAGAGCAAGACCTCATCTCCAAAAATAGCCGGGTGTTGTGATTGGCACTTGTAGTCCCTGCTACTTGGTAGGTTGAGGCCAGAGAATCGCTTAAGCCCAGAAGTTTGAGGTTGCTGTGAACTATGACTCCATGGCACTCTACCAAGAGCAGCAAATTGAGGCTCTGTCTCAAAAAAAAAAAAAAGATCATGCCAAATCTTTTTTTTTCTTTTGAGACGGAGCCTCAAGCTATCCTCCTGGGTAGAGTGCCATGGCATCACAGCTCATAGCAACCTCCAACTCCTGGGCTCAAGCGAGTCTCCTGCCTGCGCCTCCCAAGTAGCTGGGACCACAGGTGCCCGCCACAACACCCGGCCATTTTTTGGTTGCAGCCATCATTGTTGTTTGGCGGGCCCCGGCTGGGGATTCAAACCCGCCACCTTAGGTGTACATGGCTGGCGCCTTAGCCGATTGAGCCATAGGCGCCGAGCCCCAAATGTTATACATAATAGAAAAAGAAGAAATACTTCAAAATTATTCTACTGGGCATGATCTGTTTTTTTAATAATTGCAAGTGTTTGTCACAATGGTTGGTTAAAGATGAAATGCTGACGGTCCAAAACTGAATATTTGTCAAAAAAAGCTAATGGTGTCTGTTTGGTCTAGTGTTGATATTATCCACTATGGCTTTATGAAACCTAGTTAGTTAATTACAGCAAATGTCTACTGCAGCCAGTTGGATGAAATGATGAGATTGCTTGTGATGAAGCAGCCAGACTGGTTAATAGAGATAGGCCAATCCTCTTGCAAGACAATGCTTGACCACATGTCCCATAAACAACACTGCTCAAACTACAGAAGCTGAGCTTGGAAACTCTGTTGATTACCATATTCATCTTGCACCAACTAACTGCCACTTCTTTTGGACTTTGGATCACTTCTTGCAAGGGAAAATATTCAATTCTCAACAAGTTGTGGAAAATAACCTTTCATGATTTCATTGCCACTTATTCTCCAGGATTTTTTGCTGCTGTCATAAACTACCATTAAGATGGCAAAACTGTAGATAGTTTAAGTGTGTACTTTAGTTAATTGTAGTACTTTTTGTTTGAGATACAATTTTTGATCTGAAATCAGATAGTTCATATCTAATGACCTAAATATTTACATGAAAATTTTACTGTTTTATGGGCAGCGCCTGTGGCTCAGTGAGTAGGGCCTTGGCCCCATATACCTAGGGTGGCAGGTTCAAACCCAGCCCCGGCCAAACTGCAACAAAAAAAGTAGCCAGGCATTGTGGTGGGCGCCTGTAGTCCAAGCTACTCGGGAGGCTGAGACAGGAGAATTGCCTAAGCCCAAGAGTTGGAGGTTGCTGTGAGCTGTGACACCACATGACTCTACCAAGGGCAACAAATGATACTCGGTCTCAAAAAAAAAAAAAAGAAAAGAAAAGAAAACTTTACTTGTTCTATAACAGCTTCTGTGTTCTTGTACAACTTTCTCTTGAAACATTGCCTATATTTCCAATTAGAACTAGAATTCCTACTGTCTCATTCATGTGCTTCTCAAGCAAATATTGATTAAAATACATTCTAAATATTTTTAAATTCTAATTCCAGGCAACTGAGACAGCGCCTCAGTCTAGTGATTATTTCAAAGCTTTTGGATGAGAACCATGAAGATGTCCCTAATGCCAATAATCTGCAGGTATAAATACATTTTTGTTTTTAATAAATAGGAATAGTAGTGAAATGTAAGGAAAACTGATAATCCTAAGATAAGAAAGTCCTAAAGTTACATCTCACCTCACAGGCATGATACTATTCATGTAATCTTTAACATTACTTAACTATTAATAACAAGATACTGTTTCTTCATCTGTGAAATGGTGACAGTATTATACCCTCTACCCCAAAGGAGGATTATGGATAATCACATGAATTAATGTATAAATAAACTATAGGGAAAATCATAGTGTGCAGTTATGAATATGACATCATTTATTGAATTAGTTCCACTTACCAAGCAATTTTATCACAAGATTAGAAATTGCAGGCCCATCACATACTAATTTCATCTTTTAACTGTTTTAGTAATAATCTTTTTAGATCATAGAGCTTAAATGTAGTTGCCCTTCAGTATGAGTTGAGAAGTGAATATATTGGCCAGGCACAGTGGCTCATGCTTGTAATCCTAGTACTCTGGGATTCGGAGACAGCTGGATTGCCTGAGCTCAAGAGTTCAAGACCAGCCTGAGCAAGTGCAAGACCCTGTCTCTACTAAAAATGAAAACCTGAGGCAAGTGGATCACTGAAACCCAAAAGTTTGAGGTTGCTGTGAACTATGATGCCATAGCATTTTATCAAAGGCAACAAAGTGAGACTCTGTTTCAAAAAAAACCCAGAAAAGTCAATATATTATGTATATGTAAGTGTATATAAACGTGTCTTTTGGAAGTCCTACTCTGAGAAGTTCTGAAGGCTTTTTATAGACATTTATAATTCTAATAGAGCTACCCTTAGTTGGATTTGAAAATTCATCATAGAATTGGATCTGGATTACTCTACGAGGTCCTAGGGATTAAAAAAAATGGATTAGAGACTAATCCATTGGAAATATAATCTAGTGATTGAGATACAATAAATGATTTTGGGTTAGTGTGATAAGAACAGTGATAGAATTATTCATAAGGTACTGTGGTACAGAGAGATTGATGGAGACAGTTAGTTTCTGCATAATTAGAGTTGATGTAGATTTAGTTCCAGATACATAGGGGCCATTCCTGAGCCACCAAGGTAATTAGCAAATAACTCTTTTCTTTCAGTGATATTTACTGCCATCAAAAGAGATCCAGGGAGAAAATTTCTACCATCTCTTCCTAACTTTTGTTCTGTTACCTTTTCCTTTTTTGCCCATGTAAAACAGAAGAGCATGGATAATTAACCCTCACACTCACTAGTGGAAATTCAAATTATATAATCGAGTTGTGATTTTTATCCCAACTTCTTACAGTGTTTTCAAGATTCGTTGACTTCTGTCCAGAGGGAGATTGAACTTTGTTGACTTTGAAATAACTTTCAAAGAGAAAGTACTCCTTGTGGCCTCTATTATAATATCATTTGGTCGTCTTCTAAGCATTTATTCTAAATGAGAAATATTATATCTTTAACTTAAAATCCCTTTTAAGCAGTTGAGGACTTTTAAGTAAAGGGGAAATGGATATCATTGGACTTTAAAGATACCTAAAGGGACAAAATGAAGAGAAGATACTGGGAAAAAAATAACCTAAGAAAAAGAACAACTGTGTTGCTTAGTATTGTTCATTGTCTCCTCTTTTTAATAGGTATCAGTCCTACATCATTATCTTGTGCAAATGAAGCCTTCTGATTTGTTAAAGAAAATGGTCTTGAAGAAAAGGGCTGAACAACCAAATGGCACTATTGATGACAATCTTCATTTAGAACTTGAAAAGCAGGTACCAAGGGCTAAAATGTCTCAAAGAGTACATATGCTTAATGGATACCGATTTCCTAACCACAAATAGATGGCATAGGCATTTCTGGATTTAGAGACAAGATACATTCTAGCAAACAGAAAGTGAATTTTTTTTTTTTTTTTACTGCTGTCATGAAATTCTTCAGTAAACTTCAGAGTTGAAAATTAGTTAAATGACGGGTTTTTGTAATTTAATACTGAGAGTATTTTTTGTTTTCCTTATTAAGGCAGTCACAAAGTGGTAAAAAGAATGCCCTTGAATTAGAATTCATAAAGGCTAGTTTGAATGCTACCTACTTGCCAGCTAGGTTAACTCCCAGGATATCTTTTATCCTTTCTGGAAAATTGTCCTAATGTATAAATTATAATGAAATCTATGTTAACCAATTCATGGGTGTTAATTTTATTCATTTCTCTAACAGGCTTATTATCTGACCTACATTCTTCTTCATTTAATTGGTGAAGTTAGTTGTTCTCATTCTTTTTCTTCTGGACAACGGGTAGGTAGTGTTCAGTGTTGTTGTTATGTTACTGCAGCTATTTTTAAATATGTAGCATTAAAATGAGCAAGCTTTATATAGGAGAAAACTGAATAAAAGTTATATTAGCTATAGAAATCCTTAAAAAGAAAGGGAGAATATTAAACTTGCAACCGTATCATACTGAAAAGAATTATTCGGGCTCGGCACCTGTAGCTTAGTGGTAGGTCGCCAGCTGTATACACCAGAGCTGGCAGGTTTGAACCCAGCCTGGGCCTGCCAAACAACAATGACAACTACAACCAAAAAATAGCCAGCGTTGTGGCAGATGCCTATAGTCCTAGCCTACTCAGGAGGCTGAGGCAAGAGAATTGCTTAAGCCCAAGAGTTGGAGGTTGCTGTGAGCTATGATGTCACAGCACTCTACTGAGGGTGACATAGTGAAACTCTGTCTCAAAAAAAAGAAAAAGAAAAGAATCGTTTGTCAGCAAGTATTCTATTTGTTGGAGTGGCCTTTAACCATCATAACTTGTCTACAGTGTAAGATACCAAGGTCAACAGACACCAGATGGGTTAGCTGTTAGCTGGTTTCTTCCAATCCCATCTCTTCTTTCAGTTACTTTTCTTTAGAAATAACGTTTGCTGGCTCAGCGCCTATAGCTAAAGCGCCAGCCACATAACCCCAGAGCTGGTGGGTTCGAGTCCAGCCCAGGCCCACCAAACAACAATGATGCTACAACCAAAAAATATAGCCAGGTGTTGTGGCAGGTACCTGTAGTCCCAGCTGCTTGGGAGGCGGAGGCAGGAGACTCGCTTGAGCCCAGGAATTGGAGGTTGCTGTGAGCTGTGATGGCACAGCACTCTACTCAGGGTGACAGCTTGAGGCTCTGTCTCAAAAAAAATAGTTAAAGTAGCAAGTTTTTAAATATATTTTACCATAATAAAAAAGAAAGAGCAATTAAAAGGCAAGAGAATTACTTAAACCCATGAGTTGGAAGTTTGCTGTGAGCTGTGATGCCATGCACTCTAACCAGGGCAACAGCTTGAGGCTCTGTCTCAAAAAAAGAAAAGAAAGAAATAACATTTGCCTTCAGAATTGAACTGATGGTAAATCGGGCTACTTTAGAAATGCATTTTGGGGCTTGGCACCTATGACTAAAGCAGCTAAGGTGCCAGCCACATACACCTGAGCTGGTGGGTTCAAATCCAGTGCAGACCCACCAAACGATGACAACTGCAACTAAAAATAAATAGCTGAGTGTTATGGCAGGCGCCTGTAGTCCCAGCTACTTGGGAGGCAGAGGCAGGAGACTCACTTGAGCCCAGGAGTTGGATGTTGCTGGGCACTCTACCCAGGGCAACAGCTTGAGGCTCTGTCTCAAAAAACGAAAGAAAGAAATGCATTTTGGGAGGCTGAGGTGAGTGGATTGCCTGAGCTCAAGAATTTGAGATCAGCCTGAGTCAGAGCAAGACCTCATCTCTGGGAAGGTGCCTGTAGTCCCAGCTACTTGGGAGGCTGAGGCAAGAAAATTGCTTAAACCCAGAAGTTTGAGGTGGCTGTGAGCTATGATGCCACGGCATTCTACCCAAGGCAACAAAATAAGACTGTCTCAAAAAAAAAAAAAGTTAAGAAAATGCTTTTTTTTTTTTTTTTGAGACAGAGCCTCAAGCTATCCCCCTGGATAGAGTGCCATGGCAACACAGCACATAGCAACCACCAACACCAGGGCTCAAGCGAATCTCCTGCCTCCGCCTCCCAAGTAGCTGGGACCACAGGCGCCCGCTGCAACGCCCGGCCATTTTTTGGTTGCAGCCATCATTGTTGTTTGGCGGGCCGGGCTGGGGATTCGAACCCGCCACCTTAGGTGTACGTGGCTGGCGTCTTAGCCGATTGAGCCACAGGCGCCAAGCTGTGTCATTTTCTTAGTTATTATTTAAAACATTCACATTCTGCTCTTAGAAAGATTCACTTGTACCCTTGTAAGATAAACCTCAGAAGTGATCCCTCCAATCCCCC
>CAUYQV010071162.1:0-29124 GCA_963574575.1 Galagoides demidoff | reverse complement strand
ACTTCTACACTGCTGGTGGGAATGCAAACTAATATGTTCCTTTTGGAAAGATGTTTGGAGATCACTTAGGGGTGTAAAAATAGACCTGCCATTCGATCCTATAATTCCTCTACTAGGTATATATCCAGAAGACCAAAAATCACTTTATAACAAAGAGATGTATACCATGTATACCAGAATGTTTACTGCAGCCCAATTCATAATTGCTAAGTCATGGAAGAAGGTCAAGTACCCATCAACTCATGAATGGATTAATAAATTGTGGTATATGTACATCATGGACTATTAAGTAGCCTTAAAAAAGATGGAGGAAGACTTTACCTCTTTCATGTTTACATGGATAGAACTGGAACATATTTTTCTTAGCAAAGTATCTTAGAAATGGAAGAAAAAGTATCCATTGTACTCAGCTCTACTATGAAACTAATTTATAGCTTTGATATAAAAGCTATAACTGAACTATAACCCAAGAAGAAGGGGAAAGAGGAGCGATAGGGTAAGGGAGGGGTGAAAGTGGGTAGAGGGTGGGTAGTAGGTGGGACCACACCTATGGTGCATTTTACAAGGGTACATGTTAAATTTACTAAGTGTAGAGTACAAATGTCTGAACACAATAACTAAGAAAATGTGGTGAAGTCTATGTTAACCAGTTCGATGAAAATATTTTGAATAGTACATAAAACTAGCACATGGTAACCCATGATTGCATTTATGTACACAGCTATGATTTAATAAAATATATATATGCGTGTGTATATATATATAAAAGATTCTTCTCATAAATCCATAAATATAAGGACAGAAATCCATATAGAAATGCAATTATAGAATTTTTAAATTAAACCTAATACAAAAATATATAAATCTTCAAAATACTCAAGTTCAAAAAACGCTCATCAAAATGACATACCTCAATTACCATGCATTGAGTGGTTTTAGAACATCTCAGCATACAGAATATAATGCTTAAAGAATATGAGGATTAAGAAATTATAAATTCTTTTTCTTCTATTGTAAGGATTATAAAAACATTCTCCCAAATGTGTAAATGTAACATTTTAAAAAGAAGTCTTAAGAAAAGGTTTCTTTTATATACAGTGTTGTTCTTATAACCTTTAATAACATGAAGTTATAAGGTAAGCCTTCACTTTACTTTTTTTTTTTTGGAGACAGAGCCTCAAGCTATCCCCCTGGGTAGAGTGCCGTGGCACCATAGCTCACAGCAACCTCCAACTCCTGGGCTCAAGCAAGTCTCCTGCCTCAGCCTCCCAAGTAGCTGGGACCACAGGCACCCACCACAACGCCTGGCCATTTTTTGGTTGCAGCCATCATTGTTGTTTGGCGGCCTGGGCTGGATTCAAACCTACCACCTTAGGTATATGTGGCTGGCGCCTTAGCCACTTGAGCCACAAGCGCCGAGCCGTTCACTTTACTTTTAATTCACCTAACACTCTCTAGACTCTTATAGATTTAGAAACAACTCTATTTTTAATAATATATCATCTTTCTGACTTAAGTGGTTTAAGATGTGATTAGACACTTAAAATGGAAATGATACAAAAGAGAGCTATAAACCCAGAAAAGAAAATGAAAAAGGAAAAGGAAAAGGGAGAGGGTCTGTGGTTGCAGGTAATTGTAGATACAAGGTAGGAAGTAGGGGTTATTTTCTGTGTTTCTCAGTAAAAATAGCCTCTATTTTTCTTTTGAATGTTACACTGAAGTCATGAGTAGGACTTTATTAAAATTATTCTCAGTGTGACATCTCTTAACAGTCCTCCCACACCCATTCATCCCAGTCTGGTGTCACTCACAATGCAGAACTGAAGGCAGTCGGAGGAAACCATGTTATCTTAGCTCTCACTAAGTTCTTAAGCCCTAAAATGTTGCATACTGACTGAGAAGTAACAGTTCATTGTAACTAGAAAGACATAACTCTGTGCTCTTCTATATATAGCAATCCAGGAGAAAATCCAAGTCAGGATCTTTAGAAAGTAAAAAAAAGATAAACTGATTATTCTAAGCAAAACCTAACATGTTCGTGTAATCCCAGGAACAGAGTCCAGAATATTAGTTCACTGTGTGTACCAGTGAATAAAAATAAGTTATTATATTTCAACATACAATACCAGGATACCAGTTAATTGACAAAGGAAATGATCAGAATAAATGGTCAGATGTGTTACTCAGACTAACCCTTCCTGGTGAACAGGCAGTCACTGTGGTTAAGTTGATTCATTATGAGAGCCCAGAAAATAAATGTATCCAGCACATTGATAGGCTCTAAGGATAAAGAAAGACAGCTACCTCAGGAACTCAGAAAACCAAGGAAGCTTAAAGTTTCGCGCACATAACATTGAATGCACATAGGAAAGTGTGTTGCACATACAAATGTTATTTGTTCTCTAGTTCAAAGGAAATAGTGAAGAAATGTTACGCTATAAGATCTAGAGCCGACTATGAATCTATACAAAGAATAAAGAATTTAAGCAACAAAATTAGATATTTTTTAATATCTTTTTAAATTTTTAATCAAGTTATAATATACTAGGTAAACGCCTTTCTTAATCTTAGAAGTATGTCTTATTCCTAACTGACATTCTTCTAAAGTCAGAGTATCCTGTCCCCTGGATATTGGCAAATTATTATTCTCTAATTCTTATCACTGGCCCCTAGAAATCTGATTCTTTCTATCCTCACTTAAGACCTTTAAATTTTCAAGTTAACTCATCTTCCATTAATTCCATTAGAACAGATGCTCCTCCTAAATAATGAAATTTCGATTTTACATCATGTTTTCATTTTATAATGCTAAACAGGACCCTGAACAGGTTGTATTCACTTCCTTATTATTGAAGGATTTAAGGAGGCAAATCGGTTCTTCCTATTGCAGTCCTTTCAATTTTATTTTTTCTCCTTAATTGAAAAACTTTCAAGGGCTATAAGAAGGCTCAGCAGACTCCACTATACCCACCTTTGCAAATTTATAGCACAGGAGTGGGGAACCTGTGACCTTAAGCCTGCACGTGGCTTTCTAGGTCCTTAAGTGCAGTCTTTTTACTAAATCCAAATTTTACAGGATAAATCCTTTAGGTTTGGTTTGGTTTTTGAGACAGAGTCTCACTGTACTGCCCTGGGTAGAATGCCGGGGCATCATCAGAGCACACAGTAACCTTAAACTCTTAGGCTCACGTGATCCTCTTGCCTCAGTCTCCCAAGTGACTGGGACTACAGACGGCCTGGCTACCTTTTATTACATTTTGTACACCTTTTATATTTTTGTTTTATTTTTAAAATGAATGTAATTAAAATGCTAAAAAACAAAATAAGTTTCAAGAAAATAATAGTCCCAGATTGACCGGCACAATTAGAACATTAGTAAGCCGTAAGGGCTAAATTGAAGGCTGCTAAGCTCAGGCTTCCCTCTTGACGGGCACCACTACTGCATGTGGCTGGTTGGTAAGACTTTATGGGAGTTGAGAACGTCAGTCTTTACCAGCTCTTGACAAGAGTGCACTGTGTTTCTGTTTGAAGTGGAATCTGTCAATAGTAGGTGCACGGCTCAACAGTATTTTTTAAATTCTGTCTGCTTAACAGCCCGTTTTGTTAAAGAAGACCAAGAGAACACTGAAGGAAGAAAAGATTTTTAAAATGATGATTGGGATCCCAATATTATCTTGTTTCTGCTAAAGATGACTTGTTTGTTTTGTGATACTGCAATATCAACATTAAAGAAATTCAATGCTCATCAGCATTGTAACATTCATAGAACTGCAAATATTTTAAATTAGAGGGAGAGACATGAAAGGTTGAATTGCAAACATTAAAAGATGAAAAGCAAAAGCAAAGACAATTCTTTCAAGCAGCAATAACATCTGAAAATAATGCCACGGTGGCAACTTAAAAATTAGTTCCTACACTCAGGAAAAAAGGGAAGCTATTCAGTAATGTAGAAATTGTAAAAGAATGCACTGTTGAAGTCGTGACGCTTAGACCCTGGTAACGTGTCAAAGTACAAACAACTACCACTTTCAAGGAGAACCACAACTGACTGGCAACATGAATTAGCCTTCAACTTAACAGAACTTTATGCAGTACTTCAAAAGGAAAGTATATATTATTTGATTGCTTTGGAATCAACTAATACTACTGACTCACGCAGGTTTTATACTTCATTTGTGTCAAAAAAGATTTTCTTTGCTATGAAGAGTTACTCACTTGGGCACTCTTGTGAACAGAACACAGGGAATAGATATCTTCAACAACTTTCAAGACAGATGTCGTGAAGTTGAATAGAATACGGAAAATTAGTGAGTGAATGTATAGACGGTGCACCTTTCTGTGTGTACCATGCCAAATCTAAAGGGTGTGAACATTCCCTTGGGGGTAAAACCAAGCCTATGGCAAAAAATCCAAGCATTTTGAAAAAAATTATCTTTTGAATAAACTCTTCTTCTAAATAAAATTTCAGATAGACATTTTCCTCAGTTGATGAAGGTCACTGGTAAACAAGATGATAAAGCCAAATCACTGGAGGAGTACACTGCTGTTACTGATCTATTAACTGGAGAACATAGCGAAGGCTTCACTGACTTTGAGAATCCTGACATCACACTCAAATCAGCATTTCAGCCCCACCTCATTTATATCACCATGGCACCTTAAGAACTGTAGATGGAATTGAATGAGCTCTCAGTAGATGACATTTTAAAGTCATTATCTGATACTAAGAAAGATCTAAATGAAATAAGGAAAAATGCAGAATGCTTACACCAAACAATTCTTTGCTGTGAGGCTACATTCTCCTACCTAACCCAAATCAAGACAGCCTTAGGGTTTACAAATGACTGGACCTCACTAGAGGTCAACTGAAACTGCACATCTCCATGTTGCAACTAAACATTCAACTAAACTTTCAATTCCAACAAAAAGCAGACAAAGCAACGTCATTAAAAGATTAAAATTAACAAATAGTTCTCATCTTTTGAAATCAAGATTAAATATAACAAAAAGTTCTCATCTTTTGAAATCATTATGTTGACAGTTGTAAGATTCTTTCAAAATAATATACATTTTTAAAGTTGATCTAGTTGAAGTTTCTTGACTGCAGTCTTATTTGGTTACTGTGGCCTTCCAAATGAAAAGGTTCCCCAGGTCTATTACAGCACATCATTCTTCCTGTCACTGGCAGTTAAGTCACTGCCTTCTGTGTATACACATAATAGTTCCTCACTCCAATAGATCTGTTTACTCCCTTCCTGCTCCTCACAAATGTTCGCCCTCATTTTTATTCACCTTAATTCACACTTCCCTCATGAAGTCTTCCCTGACCATTCTCTAACTCACATGACTGAGCATTCTGTAAACCTTCACACAACTCATTTTGGTGTGCAACTTCATGGCATCATGCACGTTATTCTTCTAATGTCCTTATAAACATTTTCTTCCTTTTTATTTGTCACACTTTTACTTTTCTTATTTTATATACTTGTTTGATATATTACATTATTCCCATAGACATGAGATATAAAGGTGCCATATTAAGAATACAAGCCTTTTAAAAATTTACTTATTTTGTTCTTTAAGTATGTGGTGATATACAAGCATTAAACAATCAAGGGAGGCCATGAAAAACTGTACTCAGCAAATAAAGACATTTGATCATTTCAACTACTTTCATATAGTTTTCAGTTGCCTTCTCTTTCCCAATCAAATGCATATGAAGAAAACTATAGCTATAGTTTTTAAATCTTATACTGGTATTTCCTAAAGGTATGACTTCTAAGGCATTTTCTGAGTATATAAAAGTATATAAATCTAGATCATATAATCTGCAGACACAAGGCAGAGTGATCTTTCCTTGCTTCAGAAACTACGTTCTCGCTTCTAAGTGGGAGCTAAACAATGGGTACACATGGGCACAAACAGATGTAACGGCACTGGAAGCTAAGAAGGGTGGAGGGCAGTGAGGGAACAAAAACTCACCCCGAGTACAATGAATGCCTGACTTTATACAGTGTGTCTATGTAACAAAAATATCTCTACCCCCTTAATATTTGAAATGAAAAAAAAAAAATCAAAAACGCATAGCAAAGGAAAAACAAATTGTTCTACCTTTCTTGTATTTACTCACTCAATTTTGAAAGTTATGCTGCCTTAAAATGATTTTTCTTATATCATTGTGAACTCAAGCCACAGATGCTCAGAAAACTCAATGCCCTTTTGAAGATAAAACTAAATTTTCAATCCTACAAGGCATACATCGATGAAATATTTTAATATTCGGTTAGCCTAAATTATAAATATTACACTGAATGTTAACAGGCCTCTAGTTTCCTTCTTTTTGTCTAATTTTTACTAGTATTCTTTTAGTGATAATTTCATGCTCCAACATTTTAGATAAACTTCCTTGTCATCATAAAGTGATGTGTCTTAAGTTATTTCTCTGTAAGTGATGGCTTCACATTTTTATAACATATTTTTATCATCCTGGTCTTGGGAGGAAAACAGGCAGACAAACAGAGGCACAATCAAATTAACTTTTCAGAACTTTTCTATTTATAAGATAAAATTGATGGTGTTAACAGTCTTTTATAATACCAGTCCCCTAAAAAGAAATGAATCAGAATTTTAATTATCATTGAATTTCCTATGACCTAACCAGACCATAATTATATTATTGACATATCATACCTCGTAAATATCTGAAGGCACTCCTACATTACTGTACCTTAAATATAGGAGGTTAAGTCATGTTAGAGTACTTTAAGAAAAGAAATACATTTTTAGGCACTAAAAGTCAAAAGCAAATTAAATTCACTTACTATCCTTTTCTGCTTACATTTATTTAACAGAATTAAACAAAGAACAGCATTTTACTGTAAGAAAGAGACAAAGGATGAAGGAAAGCCCTGATTTATCAGTCTTACTCCAGAATTTCTATAGCAGCACAAACTACAAAAGTGGCGACATTTATACTAAAATTTGTTTCTTCTCCCTCTCTGTTTTCTAGGATGGAGATTACAGATACTTTTGGCATTTAAATGGAAACATCCACACATGTAGTCAAGAAATTCACTTGTGCCCAAGAGTCTGAGGTTGCTGTGAGCATGATGTTACAGCACTCTACCAGGGGCAACAAAATGAAACTCCACCTCCCCATTTAAAAAAAAAAAAAAAAAAGGAAATATCCCTTACACAGTAATTCTCTGTGTGGTCATGGAAAAATATGTTAATAAATCTAGCTCCTCTGACAAATACTGGCAAGGAAATAGGCTAAAAACTCACAATGGAAATTCACTATCTTAAAATGAAAGTTTTAATTTTTTTTTTTGCCCTCAATAATGATTCTAACAAAGGCTTTATACAAGAAACCATTCTTCTGGTTACTTGCTTTTTTCTTTTTTGAGTGTGCACACACACAGTCCTTTGAGTGCACACCAAAGCCACAATCTTTAAGTATAAGAAACAACTAAAACAATCTATGTATAAAGAGATGAGAAGAAACTATTATCTTATACAATTTTCAAGAAAAGACTAGCTGTAAGAAATAATGCTCAAGGTTCCATCAGAAAGAGATAATGGACGACTGGTACAGAACTGGTTTTATTTTGAGGGGGGAGCAAACCAGAAAATATCAGGCTGAAAAAATAAAATTGATGTTTGTTTTGAATAGTTAAAATAGTCATGGGACAGAATTGGTTCTTGTTTTTCAAAATAGGACATAAAGGAATTTAACAGAAATTGGTAATTACAGGGCTAAGGATATGACATCACCATTGTAAATGTTAGAAATTGTAGAAAACAAAGCCATGCATATATAATTACAAGGTAATCATGAAGATATATCTTCAGAACAGATTTTAAAAAGACAACTATGCTAATGTTATTAAAATTATAGAAAAAGGTACTAGTAGTCTGGGATTAAATTCCCAGGGAAGTCTGGTATGTCACATGGCTAGACCAAAACCAAGACAATGTGCCCTGGGAAAGCATTTCAGGATCAAAAGTGGATTTGAGTATTGAAGAAGATACTGACGTTAAAAATTTATAAGAAGCATTTGAACAAAACTGTATCACAATGTAAAAGAAAAATAAATCTCTCTAAAGCAATATTTTACATTTAAAAATTAAACAACTTTAATTAAAAGTTAATTATAAACATTTAATTAAACATTTTAATTAAAAGTAATTATAAACATTTAGCTATTTTGTTATAGCTTTAAAAGTAAAATGTATTCTAATTGGTCAAAAACTTTATGTAGTTTTCTTATAGGAAAAACAGATGATCGCCTTAGATGTGCCTTGCTAAGACTCACTCTATAATTCTTACATACTGCCAGCACAATCAGTGACCTTTCTTGAGCTCCAAGACCCTAAGTACATCAGCATCCTTCTCATCCACTCTCAGCAGTCCACAAGCATCTCAAACTTAAGACATCCAAC
The DNA here is from genome assembly GCA_963574575.1 of Galagoides demidoff. Classification (NCBI taxonomy): domain Eukaryota; kingdom Metazoa; phylum Chordata; class Mammalia; order Primates; family Galagidae; genus Galagoides; species Galagoides demidoff. The sequence goes on along the minus strand of CAUYQV010071162.1, from coordinate 20,682 downwards.
ACCAAACTCACAGGGCCTTTCCAACAAAAACAAAATGGAAACCATAAACAAGTTCTCTGATTTTCCTTATCTGAGTAAAAAAATCTCTATTGACCCAGTGATACAAGCCAGAAACCTGGGATTCAGATTTTACCTTTCTTCTCATTCACCCTCTTACCCTTGAACTGTTTGTTTCTACTTCTCTGTATTTCCACTATTAACACTGTACTCCAAGCCAATTCTGTCTTAGTTTGAACTACTGCTTAACTTCCCAAACGGACCACCTTACACTCTTGACCTCCTCTGAAAAGTCAAAACTAGAGTATTGTTTTGCATAATCTGATTTTTCCTTTGCCTCATAGCAAAAGTTTACACGTTTCCATAACTTTCCATTGCACTTAGAAATCCAAACCCCTAATGGTAGTTTACTTAGAGCTCTGCGACCTAACTCTCTCTGACCTCATCTAACTTCCCTGCTCTCCAACTTTATAGCTCTCTTTGAAACACTAGTCCAGGGCTTTCATGGAACTTTTCCACCCGCTAGGAAGTTTACAGCCTTAATTTACCTGGTTAGTAGCATTTACAATTAGAGTAAAACCACACGTGGGTATGGTCCTGATTCTAGAACACAGTGTTTAAGGAGGCTTTCACAGATGAGAAGCAGGTAACTATGGTTAAGGTGGCTTAGAAAGGGTGAGGAAAGTGCACTAGAATGTAAAAACCTGTGCTTCAAACAAAAACATAATACGAAGAAAATGTAAACTTATGTATTAAGGCTAGAAAAAGGAATATCATAGAAGGTGTCTGGCCGAAAGCAATAAGGTTGTCCAAAGCCAAAGACCCATGCTAAGGACAGGTCAGGGTTTATGCACATGTATTGGAAACTCAACCAACTTGGGAAGAAATGAACACAAAGGGAGAAAAACTCCACATTGTTCAAGGTAAGAAAACTACTTCCTGCTAAAATAGTGTCCTCTATTATAACATGATGCCTTAACAGAGTCAGAAGTAATGAAACAAGGTGCACCGGGGTCAGCAGCTGGTCTACATTCCTTTCTCTCATGCTGCTTTCTCCAAGATAGTTCTCTTTTAATTTACCAGGCTTCCCATCTTAGAAGTGTGCAGCCAGAGTCAGCATAGTGATGACTAGTGACACATGGAGAAGGAACCTTTTTTAATACTATGCTTGAGACAGCACAGTATAAAAAAAAATGGGCCTAACACCTCATTACTGTTGTTTCTATAACTATGAAAATATTAAGCAACCAGATAATAAACAATTTGAGAAAACGAATTCATATCCCTTTCTACTAACCGAAAAGGACTCACAGATAAGTCCAGTAACAGAAAAGACAGATGCAAATTCTATTAAGAAATGAAATGAGTCTTTTTTGAGAAAAAAAAATGTTCTTATTCAGTGGGAGGTGAGTATCAACAAAGTCTAATGGCAAACCGAACAGCCTTCTGTTTCATTTCACATACCCCATGTTCTCCTTCCTTTTAGGCAAAGGAGCACATCATATTATTAAGTCCAAATGTCTACTTTTCTAGCCCATAGTTCAGAAACAAGAACAGCAAAGGAACTGGATCCTTATAACAAGAACAATGTCCAAACAGGACTTGGGGAAATGTACATGGGCCCAACTTGGTAGGAAGGACCAGCAATAAAGTTGTTTTATAGAAGCTCGTGAAAGGTTGTCTAGGCTTTCTCCTTCCTTTTTGTACCACCTAAAAAGAAAGATGGGAGACTACTGTTACTTGTTGCTGTGAGGGTAAGATAATTGAATTTTCTTAGGTATTGTATAATTTCTCTGGTTAACAAGTGTTCACGTTATGTCTGAATGTCCTTCTTCACCCAAGCTGTGGGTACACAGGTGTGTCTACTTCTGTATGGGATTAACGTAGCTCCATATAGACACTAAAAGCAACAAAAATAAAGTTTCCTAGTTGAGTCTAAGATGGTAAGATTGCTTGAGGCCAGGAGTTGGAAACTAGACTGGGCAACAGAGCAAGATCCTATCTCTAAAATATAAAAAAAATTTCAAAAATTTAGCTAAGTATAATAGCTGGTGCCAACAGTCTTAGCTACTTGGAACTACTTGGGAAGCTAAGTTGGCAGAATCACTTCACAATCAGCTTGGTGAGACCTTGTCTTCTGAAAAACCAAAACAACAACAACTAAATCAAAAAATTGTCAAATTTTCCGAATTACCTTTCTTAAATTTAGGAATTTAGTTTTTAAAACAAAATACTTTGTTATGTAGAACTGTGGAGATTTCTCAATTTTGTTTTTAAAACAAAATACTTTATTATGTAGATTTTTCTGAACTTCAAACAACCAGCTACATTGCTCCTGAACATCTTTAAAGGAATATGATTTGAGTGGTGAGAAAGGGGTGCATGGAGAGGTTTTCAGCTGACTTTAAATTATTTCTGCATTGTTTGAATTTATTCCCGAATGAACATGTCCTTTTAGGTAATTAAAGAAAAAACTTAATTGGAGTGGTAAGAGCTGGGAAGACACAACAAAGAAATATATTATTAAGAATGTCTTTCAAGGTGGAAAAAAGTTACTCTTTGATAACAAAACAAATTACTTAAGAAAAACAGATTTATTTAAAACACATTCATGCTTTTGGCTAAAATTATAAGCCAGGGCAAAGCTTTAAAGTAGAGTAAAGCAAAACATTGTTTGAAAACTCTTTGGGGTGGTGAGGCTTTAATTTCACTTTGAAATTTCTAATACATTTCAAAACCACACCTCAGCTCCTTTTTATTTTTCTCTTAAATATGTTAACACAGTGATTAACAAAATGTTTGCAGCATCAGTAAACTTGTTAAACTGAAAACTCACAGGCCCTACACCAGATCTAAAATCAAGAACCCTGTAAGGGATCTCACGTGCAGAAATATGCAGCTACACTTCTCTCGCCACATACAAAAATCAACTCAGGATGGATTAAAGATTTAAACAGAAGACCTGAAACTAAAAAACTACTAAAAGAAAACAGAGGGAAAACATCAGGCTGTTGCTCAAAGTAAAGATTTTATGATTAAACTTCAAAAGACAATAAAAACAAAAATAAATAATTGGGACTAAATCTAAAAAGCTTCAGCACAGCAAAGGAAATAAAGGGAAGAGACAACGTACAGAATGGTAGAAAATGTCTGTAAACTATTCATCCAACAAGAGACTAACACTGAGGCTATATATATAAAGAGCCAGCAAGTATACGAAAAAGTGCCCAGGTTTTAATGCAAATCAAAACCACAATGAGATATCATCTTACCCCACTTACTAAAGACAAAAGGGAACTCTTATACACTATTGGTGGGAATGTAAATTAGGACAGGGTGTATGGAGAACTGTGGAGATTTCTCAAAAAACTAAAGATAGAAATACCTTACAATCCAGCAATTCGACTAGTGGGCATTTATCTGAAGGAAAAGAAACCAGTTGATTGGCTGAGCGCCCTAGCACAGCGGTTAAGGCGCCAGCCACATATGCCCACAAAGCGGGTGGGTTCGAGCCCAGCCCGGGCCACCAACAATGACAACTACAACAAAAAATAGCCGGGTGTTGTGGTGGACATGTGTAGTCCCAGCTACTCAGGAGGCTGAGGCAAGAGAATTGCTTAAGCACAAGAGTGGAGGTTGCTGTGAGCTACAGCACCTTGAGACTCTGTCTCAAAAAAAAAAAAAAAAAAAAGTCTCCAAAAAAAAAAAAAAAGAAACTAGTTGATTGAAGGGACACTTGCATGTCTATTTTTACTACAGCACTATTCACAATAGCCAAGATATGGAATTGATCTGCAAATGTGATGTATACATACACACTGAAATACTGTTCAGCTGTAAAAAAGAATGGCATCATGTCATCTGCAGGAACACAGATGGAACTAGAAGATATCACGTTAACTGAAATAAGCCAGGCCCAGAAAGACAAATATCGAACTTCGTACTTACATGGGAGTTAAAAGAGTTGATCTCATGGAGGTAGAAAATAATGATAGAAAAGGATGGGAGGGTGTGGGGGAGGACAAGGCAAGGGGTGCACAGAGGGAAGGGGAAGGAGTAAGAGAGATTGGTAATGGGTACAAACATACAGTTCCATACAAGTAAGTTCAAATGTTTGATAGAATAGGGTGGCCACAGTTAATAATGTATTGTTTATTTCAAAAACAGCTAGAAGGCAGGACTTGAAATGTTCCAAACACATAGAAATGATAAACACTTGAGGTGATGGATACCCTCAAATATCCAAATGCACCCCCATAAATGTATATAAGTATTATATATCAATACTTTTTTTTAAGAGACAGAATCTCACTTTGTCACCCTCGGTAGAGTGCCATGGTGTCATAGCTCACCAAGAGCAACCTCCAGCTCTTGGGCTTAGGTGATTCTCTTGCCTCAGCCTCCTGAGTAACTGGGACTACAAGTGTCTGCCACAATACCCAGCTGTTTTTTATTGCAGTTTGGCCAGGGCTAGGTTCGAACCCACTGCCCTCGATACATGGGGCCAGCACCCTACTCACTGAGCCATAGGTGCCGTCCAACCAATACTTTTTTAAATTAAAAAAACGAACTCTGTAAAGGGGAGGGTGGCTAACTGTGTTATAATGACTTCCAAGTGATTCTGAGTTTAAGAACCACTGTTTTAAGGTGTAATGAACGTAGCATCTACTTATAATTATTTTCATTTTAGAATATAACTTGATAATTGTTAGTTGATTTAAACACTCAAATTGTTTCACGCTAATTTCAAATGGATATTTTTTAATAATAAAAAATACATATTTGGGGGGTGACCTGTGGCTCAAAGGGGTAGGGCACTGGCTCCATATGACAGAGGTGGCAAGTTCAAACCTAGCCCTGGCCAAAAACTGCAAAAAAAAAAAAAAATACATATCTGGGGAAAGAGGAGGACAGATATAAACATTAAAGATATAATGCTGAAGAGAAAATTTTAAATACATTATTTGTGGTTCAGGTCACTTTTTTTGTAAAAGACAGGGCGTACAATGGTACAATCATAGCTCATCACAGGCTAGACCACCTGGGCTCAAGGGATCCTCCTGCCTTTGCCTCCTGAGTAGCTAGGACAACAAGCACTATGCTACAACTTCACCTAGCTTAAATTAAAAAAAAAAAATTGTGCACATGCACGTGTGTGTGTGTGTGTGTGTGTGTGTGTGTGTTTAAGAGACATGTATTTCGTTATGTTGTCCAAGCTGGTCTTTGACTCCTCGGCTGAAGCAATCATCCCACCTCAGCTTCTCAAGTAGCTGGGACAGTAAGCACAAGCTACTGTGCATGGCCAGGTCACTATTAATGGGACAACCAGCATGGTCATTTACTCTAATCCCTAATAGTCTGCAGAGTGTTCCACAAGCATAAATTTATGCTAATAGAGAAAAACATTACAATTACTTCCATGACTTCAATTACCACCTATCTATAGTAAAGATTCTCAGTCAAGGGTACAAACACCTCCTGGGGGCTCTTTCATCTCCTACAAGTTCTTATTCTTCTGTACTTACCTGTCTCCCAAAACAATGGCCAAGTGGTTACTGTGACTGTAAAGAGTGCATAGTATACTTCAGTATTCTGGATGGATGAATGGCTAAGAATTACTTGACTATAGATCTCTCTCCTGAACTTCTACTTCGTCTGTATTTCCATTTGGAAATCTAATATGAACCTCTAATTCAATCCATCTAAAACTGAACTCAGTATTTTGCCTCTCTCCTATCTCCACTCTTTTTTCCCTTAGCTCAGTATTGTAGTACAAAACTGCCTTTTAGACTTCTCCCTCACCTTCTAGCCCTCAGCCACCAAGGCGATTCATTTCACTTCCTTAGTAGCTCTTGATCCATTCACTCCTGTCGTTGTCCTGGCCCAGGCCTCCAGCATCTTTCCCCATCAGTGATTCAGATTCCTTGCCTCCAGTCTGTTTTTCTTACCAGAAGGTGAACTTTCTAAAGCAGTGGATCTCAACCTTCCTAATACCATGAACCTTTAATACAGTCCAAAGTGGTGGCGACCCACAGGTTGAGAACTGCTGTTCTAAAGGGTAAACTTGATCATGTCACTGCATGCTTAAAATCTGTCAATGGCTCCCTGCTGCCCTGAGGACAAGGCATGAAATTACAATAGCTATCACCATTAGCAATCTCTCTTCAGCTTCTAATCTCATTCTACCACTCACAACTCCAGCTGTACTGAATTTTAAAGGGAGCATTCTTTCCCTTTTTAAATAACTTTTCTAACATGCTGTTACTCAACTCTCTTGGCTGAGCTAATTTCTATGTATCCTTCATGATTCAGTTTCGATGTCATTTTTTTCATAAAGCCATCTCTCATCTCCATGTGTTACACCCAATAACCACCTCCAAGTATACAGTACTTAACATACCAGGCGGTAACTATGTGCCTCTTCCCTTAGATTTTGTAAGCATTGGGTTGTAAATGCTTACTTTGGACTGTATTAAAGTTTCGCGGCATTAGGAAGGTTGAGATCCACTGCTTTAGAAAGTTCACTAGTTCTAGAATAGGAACATGTCCATTGTTCACAATTATACTCCTATGACCTAGGTGGCAACACAGGCTGAAATAAAAGCATGAACTCTAGTCAGAAAAAGTATCACAAGCAATGAGATTTGGGGACAGTTACATAAACTCTCTCCGTCTCAGTTTCCTTGCCTGTAAATGCAGACAGTACTACCTTACCAGACTATTTATGGATTAAATGTTTTATATGAAGTATTTAGCATAGTGCTTGATACACAGAAATGTTGACTATTATTATTATTTAAAATGGTACCTACCAAAGAAAATATTTGCTGAATGAACACACTCTTCACAAATGAGTAATATTAAAAAGATTTTTTAATAATGCTAAGATCATATAATTCATTATATTTCCAAATAAAGTGTATAATTCTGTAAGTAGGTTTCAGTTTTATTTATGTTCATGGCACTGAAGTTTCTCAAATTCAGGTGAGTTATAAAGCAGAATGTTCAAAAAGAATGACCTGTGCCTCACTTTCAGGAACAATTTTTTTATGAAGTTGAATCTGCTCCAAGCCAGGACTTTCTAGGGAATTTGGGGAGGTGTTACAAATTGAGGCAGTTACATTATACCTTGCTGACTGATAAAAACTGTAATATTCAAGTCTATTTTCCCCTGCATTTCCTGGTATCTTTAGTCTTTGTTTAAATCGAACAACTTTATAGATCAAAAAAATTATTAAAACACAAGCTAAGATGAAAAAGGCTAGCAAAATGTCAAAAGCCTCATTCAACTTCTCAACTTCCTGTGTACAAAGTAGAGGTGTTTTCCCAGACACTGATGCAGCATCAATCGGTAGAGAACTGTTCTTTTCCAAGTTCAAGTTAACAGAAGAAGTAAATTGTATTTGCACAGGTAACACTGCAGTATCCTCTAATGGATTGCCAAAAGTATTCTCTTGAAAAAATCTACTGTCAAGTGAAGTACGAATTGGTTCCCAGAAAGTAACACTCTCAGTCTCGGTATGTTCCAAATGTTTCCCATTCGTGGTTACTTTAGGCCAGGCCATCATTAGGGCAGTAGTCTTGTGATGAATATGTAGAGATTTTACAATAGCCCAAGCTTTGGATACATTTGTTGAAGGTGTAACACAATTTCTAATATCAGTCCTCTTAATATAATGTAATGCTCTGCCAGGCATGGATGGAGGATTCTGGCAATAGATGCTTAGAGTAATGGCTGAAGATGCTAGCCAGTCTTGAAGGCCCAAAAGTCTGCAGTTACACTCCCATGGATTAGAATTTGCCTGAAGATGAATCAATGAAGACAATGGCTTAAGGACCCCTGGAGGTAAGTCTGTAAGATTATTAAATGACAGATTAAGGACCTTCAAAGACCCTCCCATGTTTTCAAATGTATCATTATCAATGCTGATTATTCTGTTTCTAACTTAAGATAAATTAATTTCTTTAACAAATTAAATGTGTCAGAATTTGAATTTTCTAAATCATTATGACTTAAGACCAAATGTTTAAGAATATTAATTCCACTAAATCCATCCTTAGCAACATTTTTAATTCTTGAATTTTTCAGCAAGAGATACTCCAAGTTGACAAGTCCTTTAAATGCAGAGGGTTGTATTGCTTTAACATGGTTATGAGACAAAGAAAGTCTTTTAAGACTCTTAGGTACTTCAAAAGAATTTGATGGTATTTTTGTTAAATTATTACCTTCTAGATATAAACAAACAAGGTTTCCAAGATGTTGAAAGCCTAAGTCTGATATTCTCAAAATTCTATTGTTTGATAAATCAAGTATTCGAAGAGCGACGATACCCTCAAAGGTACCACCCCCTATGACAGTAAGGTGATTTCTTTATAGATTTATGTACTGAGCTGAAACGAGATCGTTAAATACTCCTCTTGGAACAAAAGATACTTGATTAGACTGTAAATACAAATTAAGAAGATGTGAAAGTTCCTTAAATATTCCAGGATCTAAGCGTTTTATAAAATTATTATTTAGATACAGGAAACACAGATGCCTCAATTCAACAAAAGCTTTTGGATATGCTAGAATTATCCAAACACAATGCTATAAGAGAATGGAGTCCTGTGAATTCACTTTCATTTATGTGAGATATATTATTTCCAGGCAGATACAGTAGAACTGTACTTTCAGGAAAATTCTTAGGAATGCTTAAAAGGCTTAAGTTACAGCAGTTAATTTGTCTCCCAGTGCAGAGCTGGCAAACAGACGAGCATCCAAGTATCTCTTTATGTAATAACAGTACAAGAAAACACCTAACAAGAAGAAATAGTTGTAGGCAAGGCAATGAAAACTGTAATCCACACATAGCCCTGTTCTTAATTTTTCTGTTCATATCAGAATTGGCTATAAAAAGAGAAGGTGAAACTTTAAATCAGCAAAACATTCATAAAAGGAAAGTTTCTATAATGCTACAACTTTAGTATTCTACTTTAATTAGTATCAGCCAATAATACTAAGTATCATAAATCATACTATGGTGATGGCATAAAATAACGATTTTGAAATATGTTTTAGAATTATTAAAACCTATAGGCCACTAACGTACTATTTGACAAAAGAATAATTCAAATTAAATTAATTTGAAATATTACAAGTGACAAAACAAAGGTGACAACTAACATGGAAATGACTGAGTTTGGATTTAATATGACACTTTATCAACTTAAAGTCTAATATTAAATAACATTATAATTTAAGAAAAAACAAATTCATTACAGAACAATTATTCTCCTTAAACTACAGTTTTTCAGAGCTAATTATTTTTCATGTCAACTAAAAGTTTCTATTTAAATAAAAAATCTTACCCAAAACAGGAAATTCGTTTTATTAACATTCAGCTGATTAAAGTTTTCTTTTTAAATCTGAACAGCGACATTTTTAAACTCCAGTTCTCTCTGTAGCACTGTTGACCTCCACCCTGTGATCTTTTTTTTTTTTTTAAGTCTTGGTTTGTTCAGGAAACACCACTCTTCACATTGGTTCCTCTACAGTCAGTATGTAAAAACAGGTTGCCATGGATACAGGAAACTGAGAGACAGGAAGTAATTTTATCTGTGTTTCAAAAGTATTGTTGAAAGGAAACCTTGGAAACTTATTTTTGAAGAATATAGTTGGAGTTTTCCTAATGCACACCCCTAAATCTCTTATAATTAAAAAACATAATAATGCTTAAAAGGATGTCTGAAAACTTTAGAAATTCAGAATCTAATAACAACCTAGCTATCAACAGATAGCTATGGAGTGGAAAAAGCAAGTTAAAACAAGATGTATATAGAACAATATGACTCTTGTAAATCTTTTCAGTCCATAAAATATTTACTTTGTTTTAAATACAGGTTGGGGACTTTGACTTCATTCCTTAAAAAGAAAAAAAAGTTTAACATCATGACCATAAATGTTATCACATTATCCTCTGTATTTTTCTTGTTTAAATTTTCAAAATATTTTGCTTGTAAAAAAATAACTGAGTACTACCATTTAGGACCTTAACACGTTAAGGTATGTTTGGGGTTATACAATGGCATAAAGTTGCAGAGTAACTACTGACATACTAGGAAGAGTGAAGTAATCTCTTTGACTTTTTGCCCTACATATATGTGAATTAGTTATCGTTTAGAATGAAAATAGATGTGTCTAATGTAATTTTTTCACATATAAAAATTTGTATTTGATTTATTTATTCATTTATCTATTTTTTTTAACATTTATTTATTTATTTATTATTGTTGGGGATTCATTGAGGGTACAAGAAACCAGGTTGCACTGATTGTATTTGTTAGGTTAAGGTCCTCTTAACGCGTCTAATGTAATTTTTTAAGGCAGAATGTTAAAGAGTGGAATATAAATTGCTGATATTAGATTAATATATTGTTTAATCATTAATTTTCCAAAAGGCCAATCACTTAAGCTTGCTTGTTCTGATTTTTATTAATACTCTGATAGTATAGTCTTAAAATAAAAGTAGTCACACAATTGTTTACTATAACTCTCTTTTGATATTAAGGCAGCTTTATTCCACATGAAGACAATTACTTCAAATAATAATTTGAATTGTTTCCATACTAATATAATAACCAGCATTATCTTTCCATGACTATAAATATTAAAATCAGAGACTGTATAATAAAATGAGACAAAATAGAATTACTTGAGGTGATTCATAGCCTGGCATAAATAGAGTAAGATAGACTAAATTTGAATTTCAGTTTGTTGCTTGGCTTTGGATGAATAATTAGCCTTGACTACCTGTGTTAAGAAAGTTTAATAATGTTCACCCCCATAGAACTTTTGACAAAATCAGGTAAGATATATCTGAAAAACATCTTATATAAAGACTGGCACAAATTATGAGTTCCATTAGTTATCATTTACTTCTTATCACTTTCCTCATTCACACATAAAATGGATCTATGTGGGAAAGCCTCCTAAATAGGGTATGTGCTTGCTGGATAAGTTGGCACCATCATACAGTTAGTCAAAATGACTGATGGTAGCAACAATTATTAGGCTGGTGCAAAAGTAACTGTGGTTTTGGACCATGAATTTTAAATCATTATAACTAGGCCCAAACACACTTTTATTAAACAAAATAGGGACCAATGCAATTAACTAACTCATTGTCGCTAAGGAGAAATAAGTTGATTTGGCAAATTCTTGAAAGCATTGTCTAGATCCTGCTAGTTGTGGAAGCATTTTCCCTACAAAGCTCTCAGAGATGCTTGAAGAGGTGGTAGTTGGCTGGCGAGCGGTCAAGTGGATATGGTGGATGAGACAAACTTCACACCCCAGTTTGTTCAACTTTGTATCAGCTGCACAACGTGTGGTCACTCATTTTTTTTGAGACAGAGTCTCCCTTTGTCGCCCTTGGTAGAGTGCATGGTGTTATAGCTTGCAGCAACCCCAAACTCTTGGGCTCAAGCCAATTCTCTTGCCTCAGCCTCCCAATTAGTTGGGACTACAGGTGGCTGCCAAAACACCTGGCTATTTTTAGAGACCAGGTCTCCCTCTGACTCAGGCTGGTCTTGAACCTGTGAAATTGGGCAATCTACCCGCCTTGGCCTCCCAGAGTGCTGGGATTGCAGGTGTGAGCCACTGTACCCGGCCCCTTGGTCCAGTGTTCTTATGGAGAAGAATAGGGCCCTCTGTGTTGACCAGAGCTGGCTGCAGGTGTTGTGGTTTTCCATGCCTCTCATCGATTTCCTGAGCACACTTCTCAGACACAAGGGTTTTGCTGGAACTCAGAAAGCTGTCGTGGATCAAACCAGCAGCAGACCACCAAACAGTGACCATGACCTTTTTGTAGTGAAAGGTTAGCTTTGGTAAGTGCTTTGGAGGTCCCTCTCAGTGCACCCACTAAAGGGGTCAGTGCCAGTTGTTGTATGAATCTACTTTTCATTGTATGACACAATCAGATTGAGAAATGGTTCACTGCTATTGTGTAGAATAGGAAATGATACTTGAAACCAACGATTGCTCTGATTCTTGGTCAGCTCACAAGGCACCCACTTATCAAGCCTTATCACCTTTCTAATTTGCTTCAAATGCCAATGACCACAGAATGGTAGATACTGAGTTCTTTAGCAACTTCCCTTGTAATTGTCACAGGATTGGTTCTGATGATGGCTATTAATTGGTCGTTGTCAACTTCCGATGTCCGGCCACTACACTCCTCACCTTCCAGGCTCTTCTCACCTTTACAAAGCTTCTTGAACACCACTACACTGTGCATTCATTAGCAGTTCCTGGGCCAAATGTGTTGTTGATGCTGTAAATTGTCTGTACTGCTTTACCACCCCCTTTGAACTTGAATAAGATAATCACTTGAATTTGCTTTTTGTCTAACATCATTTGCACAATCCATAATAAATATAAAATAAACAGCAAGTAATAAGTCATTATGAAAAAAACAAAGTGAGAAATGTGCATTAAAATGATGTATATAACCACATTTATTTATGAATGCATACCAGTATCAAATAGCAAATTTCAATAAAGCAAAAACTGCAATTACCTTTGCACCACATTCACTCAACACTGTAACAGTTGTCATATACAGAGTGTCTAATTTATCCTTATAATAACCCAGGTGCTAGCCTGTATAACTGCCTCTCATTTGATGCACAATACAACTGAGGCTCAAAGAGGGGAAACTAGTCCCATGTCACATAAATAGTAAAACGTGCCTCTGAAGCCAAATCTAGCTCTCATCTCCATCTTATTGTGTGCATCCTTTTCTCTCTGAGAGTCTTAGAAAGAATGAAAGAAGAAACTCAAGGGAAAGAATTATCTGAAAATAAGATGTTCCTCAGGCTATGAAGGAACAACTTATGACATATACACATTTTTTACATAAGAAAAACCAAAAAGTACACAAGACACATAATTTTACTCCTCTGTGTACTTTTTCTACACTTATGTTTTTGTCCCCTTGTTGGTGTTAGCCAATCTATAACGATGAGTTTTCCATATGATTTCAACCGCTTTGAGTCCTTAGAGCCAATACTTTATTCTCATTCAGCAACGTATCTTACTTTCATACTAATGCACTTTGAGGTTCTGAAACATCATAGCGAACTTACTTGATCACAGTTTAGTTTTGGGGTAACACATTTAAAAAGAGCACATCATACAATGGTTGGTGATTAGATAAAGTTACGTGGTATATGTAATATGACGGGCACATATGAAACAGTCTGTCAGAAGCTTTTATTTATTTTGCAGACAAGGCACTGCTCCTAGTTGCAAGGAAAACACTGAGAAAGCAGTCCCAGATTCATAAGCACTCGGGAACTTCCCTAAGTAGTTAGGAAGAAGACACAGATGCCAACAGTTGTTGTTCTAGGATGCCAGGTGCAATGAACAGTATCTATCCTAAAGGTGAATGCACAGCACGGTGACTCAGAACATAATAATATCTTAAAAACGCTGATGAATGCTTGTTGTTTTAGTTAGCATTCTATTCTTTTTTAGTTTATTTTAGAGACAGAGTCTTACTTTGTCGCCCTCGGTAGAGTGCCGTGGTGTCACAGCTCACAGTAACCTTCAACTCCTGGGCTTAGGCGATTCTCTTGCCTCAGCCTCCCGAGTAGCTGGGACTACAGGTGCCCGCCACAATGCCCAGCTCTTTTTTGTTGCAGTTTGGCTGGGGCTGGGTTCGAACCGGCCACCCTAAGTATACAGGGCCAGAGCCCTACTCGCTGAGCCACAGGCTCTGCACTTTAGTTAGCATCTTAAGGTTGGAATCAGAAGAGGAAGAAGAAAACGTTTTAGTTCTAATGAATGTTTTAAGGGTAATTCATATTAGAAATAAAAATGAAAATGGACTGTTTCCATTCAAATCGTAAAGTGGTAGGATAGAAACATGTCAAAATACATCAAAAAGCATACAACTATTTTTTTGACAGTTGATTTTCAAAGGACTGCCAGAAGCTTTAAAGAAAATTATAAATTATTATAATCCTTCAATTAAAAATCAACAAGCCTAGGAATTAATAATTTATTTCTTTTTTCATAAAACCATTTTGTGTACAGATGAAGGCAGTGAACACGCAACTGTTCATCTTCCTAAAATTTGCCTATACCCTCCAGCTTCTGGTAGATTAAAGCTAACAAAAACCAGTTTATGAATATTGCCCATTTCAAAAATAGGGATCTTACTCAATTATGCCTGGGAAGAAAACTAATCAATACATTCACAAAAACCAAAAGATACATAATGCATAATTCAGTCAGATAATAAAAACATTAAAAGCTGCATCAGAGAGAGTTTTCTATCCTGGTTGAATTGATCAGAACCAAAAATTACTACAAATTGCATTAGATTACACACAAAGAAGACAAATGTGCATAATCCAAAAGACATTCTTTTGAACTTCTAAGGGTATCTACGCCCTTAGAACCTCAACATCTGAGGTACTGAAACCTAAATAATCTTATTCACATTTCTATTTTCCTTACACAACAATAAAAGAAAGAAAAATAATCACCACTCAATATACCCCAGGAGGCCTGCTCATTTCATAGTCAGCTCGCAAAGTAAAATGTTGAAACAAGTTTTCCCTTGTCACATCACTGACCCTTTCCACAAATTATATAATCATATGATACAAACTAGGCTGGAAATAAGTTCAAGTTATATGTTAAGGAGAAAACAGCAAAAACCCAGCAAGTACGGGAAGAGAAGGTGAATCAAGATGGTGAAATAGAACCCACCAGCAATCATTTTCCCTGTAGGAACATCCATTTGAACAATTATCCGCAAACCAAAACACCTTCAGAAAAGCAAAAGAAACCAAGTGCTTGGTTTTGGCTTAAGAATAAGAAAAGATGCATCGAAGAGGGTAAAAAAGACAGTCTTGCATTTCCCACACCACACCCAAGCCCAGCAGTGCAGTGCAGTGAGAGAATCTGTCTGTTTGGTGGAGGGGAGAAGGAAGTGTGCCTGAACCTTTTCCTTGGAACCCAGTACTGGCCAACCCAGCACCTAGTAAAACACAGCACGAGGCAGAAACCCTGGCCCCTGATTATAGGCCAGGGCCCACAGACAGGGTTCCTAGATCTGCCCTGAAATACAAGGGAGTCTGCCACCTTGACAGGAAGAACCTGAGTCTCAGCCCACTTCAATTGTGGTGACTGAAGTGGCCTCAGACCCCAGATAAATTTCAGTAGCAGGTAGGCAGCAGCAATCACAATCCTTGGGCGAGCACAGGTCTGTACTGGTTGAGATGCCACAGATTTCAGGTATAACTCAGTGTGACAACAACTGGAATGGCAGGGGATTGCTTTTCTCACTTCTCTCCCAACTGCAGACAGTAAAGTGTGGACAGAGACTCCTTCTGTTTGGAGAAAGGGGAAGGAAGTACATAGAAAACATGGCCTTGAAACCCTGTTCCCGCCTACTCTCAAAGTAAAATTCCTTATATTAGTACTTTCATACGCACTATTAAAAACATTGTATAAAATTACCCTCTGGTTATGTATATATGAAATATAAATAAGTTTCATGTTCCAGGCTCAGCGCACATAGCTCACTGAGTAAGGCACCGGCCACATACACGGGGGCTGGCGGGTTCAAGCCTGGCCCAGTTTTGCTAAACAACAATGACAACTGCAACCAAAAAAAAGCCGGGTGTTGTGGCAGGTGCCTGTAGTCCCAGCTACTCCGGAGGCTGAGGCAAGAGAATTTCTTAAGCCCAAAAGTTTGAGGTTGCTGTGAGCTATGACATCACAACACTCTACCAAGGGCACCATAGTGAAACTCTATCTCAGAAAAAAAAGTCATGTTCCAATTTGGGTCCTATCCTCAGGATATTTTATTTATATATATGCAAATATTCCAAAATCTTAAAAAAAAAACAAACACCTGAAATCCAAAACATTTTTGGTCTAAGCATTTCAGGTAAGGAACACTCAACCTATATTAAATTTCCACAATTTATACTCAAAAATATTTTTGAACAACCACATACTTGTAAAAAATATTGACGGAAACGGTATTCTTAAGAAAAATGTAAAACAAATATGCTTTTGATACAATTTAGATATCTTTCTATGCTTATCATGTGCCATTTATTGCTTTTTCTTTCAATAATCTCAGTACTTTACATTAGAGAATTTTTTTTCTCTTTTTTCTTTGTGGCTCTGGGTATAATGCCATGGCATCACACCCCACAGCAACCTCAAACTCTTGGGCTCAAGCGAGTCTCCTGCCTCAGCCTCCCAAGTAGCTGGGTCTACAGGCACCCACCACAAGGCCTGGCTAGTTTTTCTATTTTTTGTAGAGACAAGGTCTCACTTTGCTCAGGTGATC
This sequence comes from Galagoides demidoff, assembly GCA_963574575.1. Classification (NCBI taxonomy): domain Eukaryota; kingdom Metazoa; phylum Chordata; class Mammalia; order Primates; family Galagidae; genus Galagoides; species Galagoides demidoff. The sequence goes on along the minus strand of CAUYQV010071162.1, from coordinate 4,330 downwards.
CACCTGCCTCAGCATCTCAGAGTGCTAGGACAGGCACAGGAGGCTAGGACATGCCTCTGCTGTATGTTAGAGAAACTTCTAACATGCTTTATCAATCCTAATTTTTTTCCATTCATTTATTTATCTTGTTTACAGAGTGATGACTATTGCTAAAGACTACGTTATTTAATATTTCAATATCAAAAGCCTGGATAATTACCAAGTCACTGTTTTAGGTAGCTTAAATGTAGTTTCCAAAAATAACTAAGATGCCACTCCAGTTCACAGCAAGGAAATTTGTTTGTCATGTGCTTGTCCACCTAACAAGCAGTATCACCTACCAGTTAAAAGAGGAAATCCTGGCATTTAATAAGCTGACCAGGTTCAAATTAGGCCTATGCCATACCACATGGCAAGAGGCTCAACAAAGCTAATGAGGCCAAAAGAATCAGAAGTGTCCCATACCATATTCGTGTGCCACATCTCCTACCTTAAGAATGTTATTTAACATCTTTTAAGCATTTGTTTGCTCAGGTAGAAAAGGACAGTCATGCCTATACATCATGGGACTATTTTAAGGATTAAATGATATAAACATCACCTGAGCACTTGGCAAAATGTATGGTATTTCATAAATATTATCTACTGTCATGGTGTCAGGACAAAGTAATTACCTATGTTCTTAATCCTAATTGCCACAGAAGTAAATAATGCATAAAAACCAATAATGATTCCTAAAAATAACTGGACTTATGTCACTAATTTAGTACTAGAATGTCCCTGTGCTAAACATTCCCGAAGACGTAAAGATCTAACATATTACCACTATGTTTCTTATGCAGTATCAAGTCTTCAGGCTTGCTTTTAAGGCTTCACAATTGAAAGCACAAAACATTGTCTACCAGTGAGATGTCTTAAAAAATACACCCATGAAGGGCGGGGCCTGTGGCTCAAAGGAATAGGGCACCAGCTCCATATACTGGAGGTGGTGGGTTCAAACCCAGCCCTGGCCAAAAACTGCAAAAAAAAAAAAAAAAAAAGTACACCCATCAAGCAGCCTTTAAGAAGCATGACCCTTGAATATCCCCCGAAATCTAGAAATTTGCTATGAGAAAGAGGAGAATTCCAGATGTGTGCATTGATATAAGACTCAACAAAGCTGATGGGGTCAAAGGAATAAGAAATGCCTTATCATGTCTATGAGGATAAAGATTTATCAATGCAGCTCTGTATGTTGGTTACCTATATCCCTGTCACCACTTTCAAAACTCTATACAGGTAATGTGGATGAGAACTAATCACTGTCAAATAAATCACTAAAAGTACAAAAAAAATATAATGCCAAACTCCTCAAAAATAGGCATTAGGCCAAAGAAAACACATTCTTTAAATGACCAAATCAGAGCATTTTCTATTTGCTTTATGAAACTGAGAATTTATAAGGAGAAGTAGATTACTTGCAAACTTATGAATTATCCAAATTAAAAAAAAAATTAACAGAACTCTTAAATTATCAGAATTATACTTTGAAATATTAGATATTTAATCACTTACCACATCATTAACTTCTAACAAAATTGGCATCCATATACATAAAATTAACACTGCCCAGTAACACACAACAACACTAATAACCAAAAACAGTGTTAACTTTTTAATACTTTATAAAAACACATCTTAAGAGAACATTCCCTCACCTATTATCAGATGGCAGAAGAGAAAGCAAAGCCAAAGCGGAAAGTTTTCTTCTCTCTGGTTGGGTAATGTTGTCCATTCGATCAACCCACATCTCAATCATATTTCCCAAAAGCTGGTCCATCTGAAAAAAGAAAAGGAGGCAACTCAAAATATGTGAAATGCTGTTTACTTATAGATTAGTACTATAAAAGGCTAAAGCCTTTTAACTCATGGTTAAAATTCAATCACAACAAAAAATACAACTAGAAGACCTGAATTTGAGGCAACCCCCAAACTGGACAGAGATAATTTGAGCAAAATCAGAAACTGACTCTAATTAATTCTGTGAGCTAAGCAGACTTATTCAAAATACCTATGTAGCCAATGAGTGACTTTAATAATTTCACTTTATAAATCACCAATCAGGTACAGTAAAAAAAATGTGTTTTTCAAAATGTTAACTCGTACTTATTGATTATTCAATTGTTCAATGTTCTGTGATTTGCTGGACAGATTTGCTACTACTCTCAGAGGAGAGGACAAGTCACAACCTCAAATTATAAAATTTCAAAGGAAAACAAAAGAATCATTTCCTAATACGTGTACATGGTACATTAAAAATAAAGCTAAAATAAAATAAATCAACATAATACAGAATTAGTGTGATGGTTAATTTTGTGTCAACTCAGTTAAGGTGCCCAGGTCAAACACTATAAAGATGCTGCTGTGAAAGTATCTTGTAGAGGTGATTAATATTCCCAAAGAGTTGACTCTAAGTAAAGGAGATCACTGTAGATAATGTAGGTGGGCTTCATCCAAATATTTGAAGGCCTTAGGAACAGAAAAGCATTCCCAGGAAAGAAGAAATCCTATCTCAAAACTAACAGAAATCCTGCCCGAGTTTCCATTCTGCCCTGTAAAATTCAGATTTACCAGCCCCCACAATCATGAGAGCCAATTCTTTAGTCTCTATCACACACACACACACTCTCTCTCTCTCTCTCTTCTGGTTCCGTCTCTGGAAAACCCTGATGAACACAATTCAGATCTATAAGGGAACATACAACCAGTGTACTGATCACTTAGATTGAAAGTGAATTATACAGACTCAAAGGGGATCTCGGGGTGTTCTTATACAAAATTTGTTTTGCCCCAGAGGCTCTGTGAAACTATTACTAAGGTACTGAAGTTCCATGAATCAAGACAGTTTGGTAACTTCTGATTTATACCCTGATGTATCCAAATCATATGAAATTTGGAAAAAATGGTCTAGATAGAGACTTACTATAATTAATACATAGTACACAAAATTTTAATACCTCGTAACCATCAGAAAAACAACTATCATGTTATCATTAAAATATAATCCATAAAACTCAGTCTACATTAATAAATCTGACTGAAATAAGAATGTACTTAGCACAGACATATCTCATGGTAGTCTAATTTAATTTATGACTTATACATATTTTATTTATTATAAAAATATTTAATAAATAACAATATATAGTAACAGTGAACTTAGGAAAGCTTGAATTTAAATAGTACAGGTAATTAGAATAGAAGGGGTTAGCAAGCTTTTCCTATGAAAAGGAATAGTCAATATTTTAGGTTTTGTGAACCAAATGGTCTGATTTCCAATCTTTCATAAATCAGCCATAAATAGTATGTAAACAAACATGCATGCATGTATTCTAATATAAAATTGATGCATAATATTCAAGTCATGAAATACAGTAGAATCTCCACAGATGACGACCACCCCCTTAAATTGACCTAATTTTTACAGACTGTACACGTACCACATGTACATTTCAGGATGGAAGTCTAGTTCCTTATGTTGAGCACTTCTGTATGCTAACTAGTATGTTACAGTTCCTAGGGTGATCAACTTACAAAGGTTCTACTGTTACTATTACATGTTGAGTATCCATTGTCTGAAATGCTCGGGACCATACATAATCTGGATTATGTATTTTGCAATATTTACATATACTAACCAGTTGAGCATCACTAATTAGAAAACCTGAAATCCAAAATGTTCCAATGAACATTCCCTTTGAGTGTCATGTCATACTCAAAATTTCTAATTTTTGAAGCATTTCAGATTTCAGACTTTCGTATTGGGGATACTCAACTTGTAGTCTTAATAAGTAGTAATTTCTTGTAAAGTCCATGGTCATGAGTGACTTCTTATCTTCTGTTAAACAAACTGCAATCACATTCAAAGTGAGTAAAACTCCGTCTCAAAAAAAAGATAAATAAATAACTAAAATTTAGGTTGAAATGCAATGAACATACAATAAGCAAAACTACTTCAAATAAGAAAAGTAAAGTTACCAGATTTCAAGAATAATTATAGATCTATAGTAACCAAGAAAGTGTAAGATCAGCATAAAAGTAAAACTTGGCTCGGTGCCTGTAGCTCAATCGGCTAAGGCGCCAGCCACATACACCTAAGGTGGCGGGTTGGAATCCCCAGCCCGGGCCCGCCAAACAACAATGATGGCTGCAACCAAAAAATGGTCGGGCATTGTGGCGGGCGCCTGTGGTCCCAGCTACTTGGGAGGCAGAGGCAGGAGACTCACTTGAGCCCAGGAGTTGGAGGTTGCTATGAGCTGTGATGCCATGGCACTCTACCCAGGGGGATAGCTTGAGACTCCGTCTCAAAAAA
>CAUYQV010071159.1:0-24447 GCA_963574575.1 Galagoides demidoff | reverse complement strand
GCACCTGTGGTCCCAGCTACTTGGGAGGTGGAGGCAGGAGACTCGCTTGAGCCCAGGAGTTGGAGGTTGCTGTGAGCTGTGATGCCATGGCACTCTACCCAGGGGGATAGCTTGAGGCTCCGTCTCAAAAAAAAAAAAAATCCTGTGTGGTGAAGGTAGCTTGGGAGCCCAGAATCCCACAGGAGAGCAGTCATCTGAGTTACAGAAGCACGTTCATGACTGAGGTGTATCTGACACTCACCAGTCCAGTTTTCCTGGCACTGCCATACTCAACTATTCATTTTGGGTGGGAAAGATGTTGGTGGATTCTGTGTTTTCTCTTAAATTGTAGGATATGAACTCACCCAATGAGTTTTCTCTTGGGATCCATACAGTGTTCTGTCTGATGTAGGATTGGGTTAGTGGCAGCCCCGGTTTGGAGGAACTGTGTAGATTCTCAGGCACTTCTGGCTCAAGTGCAGGCAAAACAGGTCCAAGGACCCAATAGTTGTCCCCCGAAAGCAGGAAGGAAGATGGCCCTGTAGACACATTGCGGGCCAGGAGTTGGGGGGATAGAGTGGCCAAAAGGATTCCAAGGGATCTGGTATGACCCCAGCATGACTTCTAATGACTCTTGGGTTAGAGAATGGAGCACAGGTGTCCAGGAGGGCACTTAATACCTGTTTTTAAGCAATAGTTCTGCTACATGCCTCTCCTCTCCTTAGGATCCCCCACGGCTTGCAGGCTTGCCTTTGGCCTTTGTCCTAATACCAAAATTCTGTCAAGATGTCCTCATAGCACTGCTTGCTGTCCTTCCTAGATCCAATTCAGTATCTTCTGGAGGAATCTCCAGGGACTTGCACTGAGAGCAGGCTAAGAACTCCATGAGTTCCAGGGCTGGACCAGCCACTGCCCCATGCAGCCTGCAGGCCCAGCTGGGTCACTACAGGGAGGAAGGAGGTAGACTGGTGCAGGCAGCAGTGCAGACCCAGTTCCTCCTGTGTGCTGTGCACTGTTAGCACCTCCTCCTGGCAGGGATGCTAATCTTAAAATTAAAGGTCTTACCTGTTGCTTGTTCTGATTTGTCCTCTTGGTCTGTTTGAAGGTAAAGCCCTCAGGTCACTTTCTACATTGCCTTCTAGCTTAGTGGTGCTATTGAAGTTGCTTATAAGCAATTTGTGTCTCATGCCCAGAGGACTTTGTTCTGCTTGGAGATTCAACGTATCCATGTGCTGGCCATTGAGTAGTCTGAGATACGTGGTCTTCCTGCTGCTGACCAATGAATCGCTGCCATCCTGGTTCTGCCCAGGTAGTGGAACCACACCACGCAGGGAATCAGTAAGCACAGCAGAAAGGGAATGCGGCTCTCCTATCTGAATACCACTGGCTCCCCCTCTCCAAACACGTCGGTCCCAGATGTGGTGCTTCAGAAGCTAACTGTGTTAACAAATGAATATAAAGAATTAAAGGCTCGACGCCTGTGGCTCAATCGGCTAAGGCGCCAGCCACGCACACCTAAGGTGTCGGGTTCGAATCCCCAGCCCGGGCCCGCCAAACAACAATGATGGCTGCAACCAAAAAATGGCCGGGTGTTGTGGCGGGCGCCTGTGGTCCCAGCTACTTAGGAGGGGGAGGCAGGAGACTTGCTTGAGCCCAGGAGTTGGAGGTTGCTGTGAGCTGTGATGCCATGAGGCTCCATCTCAAAAAAAAAAAAAAAAAAAAATCCCAAGCCTAAGTCATTTGCTGAATTACAGATTTTAAACCAGAGTCATGGGACTAACGTGTTAGTTGCTCGAAGATGCCAAACCCTCTTTTTTGCCCTTCCTGTGTCTTTTGTATTCTTACCAAACTCTCTTAATTGCCTCAGATACTTAAAGTACTACATATACACAGATTGTTTTAAATCTGGGTTGAAATTGGAGTTAACTTCTCAACCGGCTGAGGGTACCTATCTCTGGAAATTTAGGTCAGGGGAATGAGATCTAAAGCCTCAGACAAACAGCATGACTTTTTTCTCATGATAGGAGGATCATGCTGGGAGCTCTTTTATTCCTCTCCCTGCCCTCAAAACTATCATGCAGGTTTTGTGCAGCACACTCCAGGGGGTCAGTGGAAGCTGAAATCCAATCTACACCCCTCTTGCCAAGTGCAAAGCTTGAGTCCCAGGATAAGGTTGTGTTCGTGGGGGTGGGGGGGTGCTCTTTCTTATTCTCCAAAGGTCCTGTGGGCTGGCAGTGACCCTGTTTTGCAAAAGGAGATGCCAGCCCATGACCAGCAAGTTGGGTGGCCTTGGAGCTCAGCTCCCCCCACCCCCCACCCCAGGTCCATTCCGTATTTCCTACTTTTCAGGTTTGTTGAGGCTATCTGCCCCCCATCCCACTGGATTTCATGAATCTAGTGACTATTTGATTCTATTTTGAGTTCTTTTCATAGACTTCCCATCTGGTAGGGCCATGTCTCTCAAAGCTATTTCCATGACACCAAGCTGGATCCTCACACCTCCTATGGTATTGTCTGTCTCAGTGGGACACAGCTCCAAGGTACCTGAATTATACCAACGTTGTTTTTCCTTTATTTAACAAACATTTACATATCCTATGTGCCAGGTGGTGTTCAACACTTGCGGAACATGAACCTATTTGACCCTTCAGCCTAAGACAAAGGTACTATTATTATCCCATTTTACAAATGAGGAAACCCAAGCTCAGAGGATTCAAGTGACTTGCCTGAGATCACATGACCAGGTGGTGAACTGGCACCAGAGTCTGTACTTGTAACCAAGATGCTTTGGTCCCTTCTAACTTTTTTCTTGTCATTCATTTCCTCTCTCTTTCTCTACTTGCCCGGCTACATTTCCCTTTCCCTCTTTCTTCTCTTCTTCCTTTGTTCCCGTCTTCCTTCCTACCAGCCCCTAAGCAGCAGCCATCTGCTTCCCCTTGGATGCTGCCCAGCTTGGTTCTTCAGACAAGGTCCTGTGGCCCTTCCAGGGCTTCTGTCATCACTCCCATTTCCCTGTGCCAGGGGACAGCATGTGCTACCCTCCCCACCTGCCGGCTCAGGACCACAGCAGAGGCTGACGGAGGCCTGGGAACTGCAGCCAGGCCGGCCTAGAGGGCAGCTGCCTTCTGGAAGTCACATGATGTGCTGCACACCTTCCCCTAATGTTGTTTACCCACACTGCCATTTCTGTTCCTGATCAGAGATTTTTTTTTTTTTTTTTGCAGCTTTTGGCCAGGGCTGGGTTGAACCCACCACCTTCAGCATATGGGGCCAGTGCCTTACTCCTTTGAGGCACAGGAGCTGCCCATGATCAAAGATTTTATAAGGTGGCGTCAAGACATCATGTGCTGTTTTGGATAAACTTAAATAAGGAGCCAAGAGAAAAAGAGAAAGCGTGAGACAGAGAGGGGCACAGGTAGATAGAAAGACATCGAGAACCCTACACGGGAGGCAAAGATGAGGAGATCCAGCTGTCTGAGAGAGTCTATCACCAGAGTTCTGGGAACAAGGAGGGGCTTCCTATTATTGCTCTATGTGCCAATGAACATTTCTAAGTTTCTGGAAGGGACTCATGTTCTTCCCTATAACATGCTTTTACATATGCTATTCCCCCAGCCTGGAAGGCCTTTCCTAATTATTTCACCTCAGGCCCATGTCCATGTATTGCTGCCTCTGGGAAACTGCCCCTGAATTCCTATGGGGCAGTCCACTGGGCTCTCCTTTGAGACACATGGGAACACTTGTCTTTTTTGAACTGATTGGCTTCTGAGTATTTGTGTCCCCTGTCAGCCTAGTCCTCCTCTAAAATAAGACCATCCTTCCTTGTTCTCTTCACATCCTCTACCTCTATGCTTGATACACGGTTGGTGCTTGGAAGACGATGAGAGAGATGGAAGTATCAGAGATTAGGAATTCACAGAGGAAGGAAAAGTTGGGGGTTGTGAAAGACTTCAAGGCAAGATGGCGTTGGGTTCAACACATCTCAGGTATGACCTCAAGCAAGCCAGTAACCTCTCTGAGCCTCAGCTTCCTCTCTACAAAATAGGAATGGAATTAGTCTGTATCTCATAGGACTGTGTGAGAATTAAATAAGATATATAAAGCACATAGAATAGTGTTTGGCATATGTAAATCATTCAGTAAATATTAATCACTTGTTATTATTAAAACAGAAACAGCATAGAGTTGTCCAAATGATTAAATAATAAGTGTTTTTGATAAACCATAAATCATATGGAAAGTCTCTGCCATCGTCATTCTTAACATCAACAGAACTACCGTGGCCAATCCATTGTGATTTCCAGAATTAACTCATGAGCTGAGGCTGCATTTTTTTGAGCAAATGAAATGGTGAATATGACATTGGCTTTTGTAAATGTTAAAATGATAGTCAAAATCATTAGAGTTTAATAAAAGGTTCATTCTCTGACCCCAAACATAGTGCTGCCTGTAAACGTGGCTCATTCTGGGACCTATTTGGTCCTCAACATTCAAGAAAATGTTTTCACTTCCAAAGCCCTAGTTACTGGGGACCCAGACAGAGGCCGATGACAGAGAGGCAAAGCTACTGGGCCTGTTGCTTTGCTTCTTACAGATTACTGTCTGTGCCAGTGAACAAAGGCGAGTCATTGTTCATGTCTGCCAACTCTGGAAAGTTAAAAAAGAATTAGCTATTAGGCTGGGGAAAGAGGAGGGCTTATAAGTCTTTGTAACCCTTTCTTTTTGTTGTTGTTGTTGTTGTACAGAAGGGAAAACTGAAGCCATAGAGGGGAACAGACTTGCTTACTCACAAAATAAGGAGCAGCTAGTAGTAGAAGCTTGGTTTCTGGATCCCTAGCTTATTGCCCTTTCACTGATGATTTGACTTCCAAAACTTAGTGTTCTTCAAGCTGAAAGCCCCATGTCTTAAATGAAAGGTAAGGCTGGGGAGCGAGGCAGGGAAAGCGAGGTGGGCGGAGTTGGTATGCAGAGCACCCCCCAGCCCCCATCACCTCAATCTTCACAACCCTACAGGGGGAGTCTATTATTATCTTTCAGAGCCAAAGGGCTCAAGGAACAGCACCAAGATGTGACGGGAGGCCACCTTCAGACTCCAAAGCTCAGGATCTTCTCATTGTTCTCTGCAGCTCCCTCCTCTGGAACCCAGGCCATTCATTGCTAAAGCCCAGGACATGCGCAGGGCACATAGCAAACAGGTTTCCAGGACTGGGTGGGTCTCTGTGCTCTGTGTGCCCAGCGATCAGAGTAGGTGCTGACTCGTCATCCTGTCTTTTGCAAATTTAGGCTTGGCCAAGTTGTGCTCTCTCTCATCCCCACCCCGCACACGCTTTCTCCGACCAAGTCTCCGCTCTTATGTGGTTCTATTCCAGCTCCTTCCACATCCTCCGAACTCCTGAGTATTCCTTCTACCTCTCAGGAACTTTAAATAGACTCCTGAATTAATTGAGAATTAGTCGGGCGTGCGTAAGAGGCACTGAAGACTCCCTGGCTCGCTCTTGCGCACATTGGTCAAGCGCCACGGAACTGAAACCTCAGTTTTCCCATCTGCGGGGGCGGTGACTGCTCCAAGAGCAGACCTGGGACGCCGGAGCTCCCGGAGCTCACCCAGCCCCGCCCCGTTCCGGCAGCGCCTGCGCAGAAGCGGCCGCCCCGCCCTGTGCCTTTGGAACTGAACCCGCCCCCTTCGCGCCCTCGAAGACTCGGCGCTCTTCCGAGTCTGGCAGCCTGTTTTCCGGTTTCGGCGTCTCCGCAGGCGAACCTGCTGAGCGCCGAGCAGCCCATGGGGATGGTGGCTGCTGCTGTGTGAGCAGCCCCGGAGGGCCCAGAGCCCCGGCCCGAGCACAGAACAGACCTGTGTGCCCGCGGGAGCCGGTCCGGGGACGGAGGGCCAGGCTCGGCCGGAGGGGCGGGGTGGCAGCTTCCCGCAGGAACGAAGGCAGGCAGGCCTGAGGGTGCGGGATGTGTGTGGTTGTGGGTGTGACGTGCGAGGTGGGAGATGTGGCTTTGGGGGGCTTGCGGGGGCCTGTGAGGATTGCGCTGTCTGTGGCCGTGTGGTTACTTGGGGGCATGGACAGATATGCAGCTGAGGGGACGGTGGGTAGGTGGTTGTCTCCCAGGGGTTGTGTGAAGTTGAAGCGGCGGTGTTCTGAGTTTTCTGTGCAGTTGTTCGGAGCGTTTTGTGCCGTGTCTTTGGGGCGTGTGACGTTATCGCGTCTGCTCCGTGCGGTGGAGTCTTTCAGTGTGCACGATCGCGTGGAGTCAGGTGGATCGTGAACCTCTGGCCAGTGCGGCAGCGGGACGTGTAGTCTATGTAGTATGTGCCGGGTAGCATTCAGGTTGGTGGTATAGTCGCAGGACATGTAAGTTTTAGTTTTGTTTTTTACTTGGGTTAGGGTGTGAGGCGTTTGTGTGTGTTCAGCTATGTTTGTGGGTTTGTAGTTGATTTTTTTTTTTTGGAGACAACATCTTGCTCTGTCAGCCAGGCTGGAATGCAGTGGTGTGATCACAGTTCACTGCAACCTCAAACTCCTGGGCTCAAGTGATGCTCCCGCCTCAGCCTCTCGAGTAGCTGGGACTACAGGCACCTGCCACCACTGTGGTAGAGTTCTTTATATGATTTTAGAGTTCGTTCATTCATTAACTCAGGGAGCTTTCTTGTGCCTCATCGTCGCGTGTGCCAGGCACTGTTCTAGACCTTGGGGATACGCTGATGGGGAAAACAGACATAGTCTGTGCCTTCGCAGATCTTACAGTCTTGCATTATTTAATCATGCCATATATGTACATGTGATTATAAACTGAGATAAGTGCTGTGAAGGAGAAGTCCATCCTAATGGGAGTGATGCCTTCAGTAACAGGCTTTTCTTTGAAGAAGTGAGATTTGGGGTGAGGTGTGAAGGGTGAGTGATGGGTGGCTGGTGTGGTGTGGGGCTTTAGCTTGATTTATGGTCATTAAGGGTGAGTGCATGGGAAGAAAACTGGCTGTCAGAATCCGAGGTCAGATGGACCACTGGCTGGGAAGGAAACAGATCAGACAGAGAGTTGCTACTTCAGTGGAAAAAGGCTGTGTGACATAGGGTTTCTTAGCTAGAGGGAGAAAACAGGGACCTGGTGTCTAATTTGTTTATTTTTTAAGTTGCTACCAGCCTTCTGCTTTGATGAGCAAGTGTTCCCTCATCAGTGGCCCTGAATAGTCCATCCAAAGCTGAGGGGTGCTCATTCCTCTTACTATATACTGGGTTCCTAGGTTCTTAGGGGTAAATTTCTCTGCTTTTTTGGAATGGTTTTGTCTGGATTTTCCCTATGGATGAGAGTCTTTCTGAAATGTCATTGGAAGTGACTTTGCCAGTGGCCTGTAAGACAGGAAATGTAATTTTAAAAGCCCTGAAATATTTAAGTACTATATTCTCTTATTTTTTGGAAACATTGAGAACATTAAGGTCACTGCTCAGCTGTCACTTACTGGTTCCTAAATCTAGCAAACTCATTGGAGAGAAAGTTCTCTACAATTATAAAATAGAAGATAGATTTTTCTTTTTCTCTCCTGGGTTTCTAATGTGCTTCTTTAGACTGAGGTTGGGATTTTTTTGTTTGTTTTAGTTTTGTTTGTTTTTTTTATGACAGATGCTATATCTTTCCCATCTTTGTGTTTTTCACACAGGTGCCTACGTATCAAGAGCTTGATGTATGTGGTTGAATAAAACATCAAGTGTCCGCTTATTGATAAGTACTGAAGTTATTCCTCCAGTGGCCAAAGTCACATACAAATTATGAAGTTGAACCATTTGGAATGAATATAAGAGGATTGCCCTGGTATTGTTTGCTTATCTTTAAGAATTTGTTTTTCCCACTTCATTGAGTTGCTGTTGTCTAGTGATATTCTCACATCTTAGGTTTTGTGTCTTGGTCTAAAGTAGTGTTTTTCAATCTTTTTTATCTTATGGCACACTTGAACCTATAGTTAAACTTCCATGGCACGCTTAAAATATGTTGATCAACACATAGAGTAAAATAAAGAATATACTTACTGTCCTTTGTACTGCTTTTTGTTGTTGTTGTTTTTGTTGTTGTTTTTGAGACGGAGTCTCACTCTGTTGCCCTCAGTAGAGTGCCTTGGCATCATAGCTCACAGCAACCTCAAATTTCTGGGCTCAAGCGATCCTCTTGCTTTCCAGGTAGCTAGGACTCCAGATGCCTGCCAGAAGGCCTGGCTAATTTTTAGAGACAGGGTCTCGCTCTCACTCGGGTTGGTCTGAACTCCTGAGCTTAAGCATTCCACCCACCTTAGCCTCCTAGAGTGCTAGGATTACAAGTGTGAGCCACTGCGCCTGGCCTGTGCTTTGAACTTCTTTCAAAAATAATTCAATTAATGATTTTTAAAAATTTTTGTGGCACACCTAAGATCCTCTCACAGTGCACCAGTGTTGAAAATCACTGCTCTAAATATTTGAGAAACTGTTTCCTCAAACTTGCATTGAACAGACATTAAGTATGCTTTTTTCTTTTTTGTATGCTTGTTGAACTGTAAAAAGAACAAAGAAAATTCTTAGTTGCTCCCAATTTGCCTGAATTGACTTTTTTCCCTTCTTCTTTCCTTTCTTAGGGCTCCTCCTACTCCAGAGAGGAAATCTCATCTAGAGCCATCATGCCACTTCCCCATCATCTGTGTACTGCTTGGTTAAGCTAACACTGCAGGAGTCCTGGTCCATTGGGAGGAATCAAGCTGATTCTTGGCATGAGGCCTTCCCAGGATTGAAAGGAGCACCACCATGGCCTCTCTGGATGACCCAGGGGAAGTGAGGGAGGGCTTCCTCTGCCCTCTGTGCCTGAAGGACCTGCAGTCTTTCTATCAACTTCAGTCACATTATGAGGAAGAGCACTTGGGGGAAGACCGTGATGTCAAAGGGCAAATTAAAAGTAAGAGGCGAGAATCTTGCTTTATTTTGTTAATGAGAGCTTTAAGTCATGGATAATTTCTATAAGCTTCCACATTGCCACCGGAATGTGATGATAATAGTAGGAGCAAACAGATTACTAATGCTTGTCATGTGTCAGGCTTTCTTCAAAGACTCCCTATGTATTAATTTCACATAATCCTCTTAATAGCTATGTGCCTGTGATCCCCATTTTGCTGATGAGGGGACCAAACACAGATTAGATAACTTGCCTAAAGTCACTTACTGAAGCATAGTCTGGATTGAATCTAGTAATCTGGATTGAAACTAGTGATCTAGTTGAATCTAGTAGAATCTAGTAATCACTGTGATCTGCTATCTCTCCCTCTTTTTTTTTTTTGTTTGTGCAACAGTCTCATTCTGTAGCCCTGGGGGCGGGGGGTGCCATAGTGTCATTATAACTCACAGCAACCTCAAACTCTTGGGTTCAGTGATTCTCTTGCCTCAGCCTCCTGAGTAGCTGGGGCTACAGGCACCTGCCACAATGCCCGACGAATTTTCTATTTTTAGTAGAGATGGTGGGAGGTGGTGGTGGGGGATATCTCGCTCTTGCTCAGACTGATCTTGAACTTGTGAGCTCAAGCAATCCACCTGCCTGGGGCTCCTGGAGAGCTAGGATTACAGGCATGAGCCACCTCTCCCAGCTGATCTGCTGTCTCTTGCTAGACGATTTGAATTATCCAACCAGCAGCCTAAGAGGTTTAAAGAGGACTTTCTTTCCATTGCTATGACAGTGGAGGCACCTTCTGCACCTATTTACCTGTCACAAATTTAAGCTTTCCCTCCATCCTTCCTTTCCCAACTGGGCTTTGCCCTTTGTAGCCCAGGAAAAGGAAGGTCATACTTGGAAAAAACAGAGAAACAACCCAAAACTTATACCTTGGTTTTTGAACTTCCAAGGGCTCAGGTTCTAGAGAGTTGTGGAAAGAGTTTTTCAAAGGTCATTTTTGACTATATATATGTTTATTGTATTTCCTGGTCTTCAAATTCTAAGCTCCATATAAAAGGTTGCTCCTCTAGAACTCACCTTCTTGGTTATTCAGCTAACTTGCTTCTCACAGCTGGCAGCATTTCTGAAGGTCATGAGATGGTAAAGGTCTGGATTTGGAATTCACAATCTTTGTTGGGAGGGAAAGAAAGGAATAATTATGTATTCCTAAGTGGATTTTGGCCTCCAAACATGCGAATGTTATATACCTTGTAATTAAATATTTGTCCCTAGAGTCCCACTTCATGTCTCACTTTCCTGTTCAAGAAAAAAGTATTGCTGAAAGCATTAATAGTTATGACTTTCGGTCCAAAACATGACAAAGTCAAACATTTTCAAAATCCTAACTGCTGTGATGGACAAGGTGGCTTCTGGCTGTAGGGACTGCAGAGTTGAGCCATAACTATTAGGAGGCAAGGAAAAAAAGTACTATGCTTTTCAGTTTTTGTCTTTCACATACATTATTATTTTATTTGACTCTCCCAACAACCTTGCAAGAAGGTGGTTTGTCTTGTTTTATAGACACTTTATTATAAGTGAGTCTCAGAGATCTTGCAAACTTATCCAAGGTCACACAGGAATTGGCAGAGTTAAACGTGGGCCCACGTCTTGTATGACCTCTAAGTCCAGTGCTGTTCTTTCCATAGGGCATTACTGATGATGAGAGGTCCTGTATTCCAATCACAGCATACATTGTAGCTTCCTAGGAAAATAGAACTCGAACACTAAGTTTCCTTCGGACAGCTGAAGGCCTCTGTGGTTCTCAACTAGTTTCTAGTCTTATTGTCAGCTGAACTGAGTCGTATATAATGCTATCCCTCAGATTGGGGATACCAGTGGGTAGAGAACTTAGAGAATATTCTCAGATTCTCATGATGGCCCTTTTGTAAGAGGAAAAATACTTAAGGTTATTTAGAGATATAGATATTGGAATCTAGGGAATCCTAGATAGGATGGAAACTGTATTCATGAAAGAAACTTGAAAGGATCCTCTTGGTTTTTTCCCTATCTCTCTCAGAAGAACTAAGAGATTGAGTGGGCCATTCCATTAGTACTAATGTTCTGTGGCATTAGCCTCGCTCACAGCAACCTCAAACTCCTGGGTTCAAGTGATCCTCCTGCCTCCACCTCCCAAGTAGCTGGGACTACAGATAACCAGCCACAAAGCCCAGCTAATTTTTCAGAATCAAGAAAGCAAAGTTTTAAAGACTGACATGAAAGATTTTTTGAAAAACCCTTTCAAAAGCCGATCAGCTCTCTATTTTTGGTCTTTTGATTCTTAGCAATTTTCTGCTATTGCTAGTTTTAAGAAAATGAAAAGATAAAGTCAAAAGAATGAACCTTGGTATCAGGTTTTGGAAATAGTTTTAATCAGTGGGTTCGAGCCCCAGCCTTGGTTCAGCTTCAGTTTAGCTCATTTACAGTAAGTAGAAGAACAGATGGTTGAAAATTAGCTGTAGCTTCCTGCTTTGTAAATATTTTTTAAAACATATGGGATTGTTTTCTTTTTTTGTTGTTGTTGTTGTTTGTTTGGTTTTTTTTGAGACAGTCTTACTATGTTGCCCTGGGTAGAGTGCCATGGAATCACAGCTCACATCAACCCCAAACCCTTGGGCTTAAGCCATTTTCTTGCCTCAGCCTCCCAAGTAGCTGGGGCTGCAGGCGCTGGCGACAACGCCCAGCTATTTTTTGGTTGGAGTTGTCATTGTTGTTTGGCAGGTCTAGGTTGGATTCGAACCCACCAGCCTCGGTGTCTGTGGTTGGTGCCCTAACCACTGAGCTACAGGTGCCAAGCCAAGGGATTGTTCTTAATTAGTCTCCTCTGAAAGGTTGTCAGTCAGTTTTTCTATTTTTCTAAAGTAGTTAAATGGTATAGACTGCTTGTTTAACTCAACACAGTTTAGTCTTGTTTGCAAAAATGAATTGTTGTTTGCCAAGTCCAGTTTCCTGTCTGCTAGACCCTTTGCTCACATCTGACAGTTTCCTTTTCCCTGGTGTTAGAGAAGACTACTTTAATACATTTTAAAGGGTGTCCTTTAGTTCTGGTATTTTTCCTATTAGGAAAAAGCCATCCTAGAATGACTGATAATCAGGAAAGTTGGTTATTGGCTCAGCTGTCTAAAAAAGACACCTCTTTTATCTTATCAGTCTCACCCCCAGCCTGCCAGCTTTCATATCTGCATTTACCTTTTGAAAAGCTGTAGGGTGTTTTTAGTGTTATTCAAGCAACAAAACACTTCAAAATCATGAGAACTCCACAAAATACTGATCTATCAAATGTACAAGTAATATTTTTTATTAAATTCGATATTTTTTATTAGATTCCAGTAGCAGAAAGGGATAACAGTCACCCATGATTTAATAATGTTAATGAGAGAGTAACTTTTTTCCCCACCAGTTGACTGTTGTTCAGTTTAGCTGGGGGGAATATTTTTTATTAAATTTGATATTTTTTATTAGATTCTAGTAACAGAAAGGGATAACAGTCACCCATGATTTAATAATGTTAATGAGAGAGTAACTTTTTCCCCCACCAGTTGACTGTTGTTCAGTTTAGTGCTCTCCCATAGCACAAGTGGCAGCCCCCATTCTGCAGAGCTGTAGTTTGTGACTCAGGGCTGGGTAGGGTCTCATTTCAGACAGATGAGGTGTTCCAGCCCTGCTGCCACCTATAAGCTCTGTGATCTGGGGAAGCAATTTTTCTTCCCCTCTTTGACGTCATTTCCTCATTTGTAAGTAGAGCTGTCACCTGCCTTGTAACATTGTGAGCATGAATTGGCATAAATGTATTTGAAAGGACCTTACTTTGTGCCTGGCACACTCAAGGACTCATTTCAGAAATTTTTTTTTTGCTTTTGCTTACCAAATCTGGTTCCCTTTGTATTATGTTGTAGGTTTGGAGCTTTTTGTAAGTATTCTTACATATGCATTCAGTAAGGGGTTGGACAGTATGGGACTCTATGTCCAGTAAGGCATTATAGGGACACCAGCCCAGGGATGTTGGTCTGGGTGAATCCCATCCTCGAGATAAATGAAAAGTATTTACTCATGTGTCTCTAGAGTAAATAAATTAATACTATAGAATTTTACTTTAAAAAACCTTAATTTTGATTAAGATATAGTTTATACTTTTTTTTTTTTTTTTGCAGTTTTTGGCCGGGGCTGGGTTTTGAACCTGCTACCTCTGGCATATGGGGCTGGTGCCCTACTCCTTTGAGCCATAGGCACTGCCTATTTTTTTTTTTTCTTTTTTTGAGACAGAGTTTCACTTTGTTGCCCTCAGTAGAGAGCTGTAGCATCACAGCTCACAGCAACCTCCAACTCCTGGGCTCAAGTAAGTCTCCAGCCTCAACCTCCCAAGTAGCTGGGACCACAGGCACCCGCCACAATGCCCAGCTATTTTTTGGTTGCAGCCGTTGTCGTTTGGTGGCCCCGGGCTAGATTCGAACCTGCCACCCTAGGTGTATGTGGCTGGCACCTTAGCCACTTGAGCCACAGGCGCCAAGCCGTGCCTGGCTATTGTTACAGACAAGGTCTCAGTCTGGCTCAGGCTGGTCTTGAACTCATGAGCTTAGGCAATCTATATGCCTTGGCCTCCCAAGTGCTAGGATTCAGGCATGAGCCATCGTGCCCAGCCTATACTTAAATTTTTAAGTGTATAATAAGTTTTGAAAAATGCAATACCCATGTAACCACCACTCTAAGATAAAGAAAACAACACTTCTGTCACCCCTTTTCTTTATGAATTTGTTTTTAACACTTAATTGGGTTCTTAATTGAGATGTTAGCTACATAAGCCACCTTATTGCTATTACTAATAATTGACTAGCACATGTATTGCTCTGTGGTATTTGTACAGTGTTTGTGTTCTCGTTGCTGTATTTCACTTGGGATCCAAATATTCCTTACGCAGTTTTAAATAAAAGATAATTATTTTATCAACTCTTGTTTTTTGAGATTTCCTTTAACACTTTACTGGATGTTCTTCATGGGTTCAGTTGTATCATTTGTTCCATTTATTTTCAAGGTCTTGTCCAGAAGGCTAAGAAAGCAAAGAACAAGTTATTGAAACGAGAAGGAGATGATCGAGCAGAATCAGGGACCCAAGGATATGAGTCTTTCAGCTATGGAGGGGTTGATCCTTACATGTGGGAACCTCAGGAGCTTGGTAAGAAAATCTATTCATTCAACAAATGGTTATTGAGCATCTCCTGTGTTCTAGGTAAAGTCTTAAGAGTTGGCTGAGGAGGCATCAATAAACCATAATGGTTTTATGCACCTTATACCTGGTAGTGGAAGAAAAAGAAGAGAATGAGCTGGACATCCACTTCCTGTTAGGCCCTGCATTAAATGCTTTATGATTGTGGTCCCACTATAGCCCCAAGAACCTGCCCAGGGTCTGTCAGCTGGTAAACTGCAGAAGTGAGGTGAACTCAGGGCTTTCTGATGTCAGCTCAGGCATAAACTCTACTGATTGGAGAGTCTGTCTCCTCTTACATAGGATATTACCTGTCTGATGAGAGGCACTGCTTTCTGCAACTACTTCTTTGAATAATTCGACGTCATCTACCCACTTTCAAAAGGATCATGTTTTGGGGGTGGTGAAATTGCTCTAAAATTTATTGTGATGTTTGACAGCTCTGTGACTATACTAAAAATCATTGAATTTTCTTTAAATGGTATATGTGAATTATTAACATATCTTAATAAAGCTATTAACAAAAAGATTATGCCACACAGAGTTGAATTATCTAACTTTGCATTTCCTTTAACTATTGTTTTGTGTTCTTTGATTTTTTTTCTTGAGACAGAGTCTCATTTTGTTACCCTCGGTAGAGTGCTGTGGTATCATAGCTCAAAGCAACCTTAAACTCTTGGGCTCAAGCGATTCTCTTGCTTCAGCCTCCCAAGCAGTTGGGACTACCTGACACAAGGCCCAGCTGTTTTTAGAATGAGGTCTCACGTTGGCTTAAGCTGCTCTCGAACCCATGAGCTCAGGCAATCCACCCACCTTGGCCTCCCAAGTGCTAGAATTATAGGCATGAGCCAGCCTTGTATGCTTTAGCTGTTGAACAATAATAATCATTAGTATAATATTTTCTGTCTATGAAATGAGTAGTGATTCTTTCATGGTGTTTTATTAAATTTTCATATTTATGATCTTGTTCACTTTCCACAAAGGTCTTATGATATAGGATGGGTAGTGAAGCACATTCCCATTTATAGATGAGGAAACTGAGGCTTGAAGAAGGGAAGTGATGTTTACTCAGGTTCATCTATATCCTTACAGTGCCACTACAGATGTCTTTTTGGATAAATCTTAGAACTGTGCTGTCCAATTCAGTAGCCACTAGTCATATATGACTATTTAAATTTGTTTTTATTATTATTATTATTATTATTTTTTAATAGAGACAGAGTTTCACATATAGCCCTCCGTAGAGTGCTGTGATGTCACAGCTCATAGCAACCTCTAACTCCTGGGCTTAGGTGATTCTCTTGCCTCGGCCTCCTGAGTAGCTAGGACTACAGGTGCCCGCCACAATGCCCGGCTATTTTTTGTTGCAGTTTGGCTGGGGCTGGGTTTGAACCCGCCACCCTTGGTATATGGGGCTGGCACCCTACCCACTGAGCCACAGGTGCCGCCCTTGTTTATTATTTTTTAGACAGGGTTTTGTTCTGTCACCTATCCTGGAATATAGTGGCATAATCACAGCTCACTGCAACCTCAAACTCTTGGGCTCAAGTGATCCTCCTGTCTCAGCTTCCTAAGTAGCTAGAGTGTGAGGCACTAGGCTCAGCCAATTTTTTAAAAAAATCTTTTATAGAGACTCTGTTTCTTAAATAAAGAAATTAAATAAATTAAAATGAAATAAAATTAAAAGATCTTTACCACATACCAAGCACATTTCAAGTGCTCTGATACCTCCATGTAGCTACTAATAACTACTATATTGGAGAGCAGAAATATTTTTGTCATTGCAGGAGAAAATTGCTTTAAAAATAATACTCTATATATGTAATTCTGAGTTACACATGAAAGCCAATTAAGAAGAAATTTCAAACATATGAATTCTTTTTAGCTTTGTAATAGTTTATTTCATGATTACCAGTGTCAGATTACCAAGATGATTTCCTGATTAACTTGCCTGTTTCAACAACTGAGTAAGTTATATTAACAAGTTAGGGAAGGCCAAGTGAATATGGCATATTTTAGAAGTTAATATTTATAGTCACCTATGAAAATTCTAGAATGAACTTTTATTAAATGTTAGAGTATGGTTAGCGAAGGAAAGAGTCATGAGTGGGTAAGAATATAGCACACGAGGCTGAGTGCAGTGGCTCATGCCTATAATCTTAGCACTCTGGGAGGCCAAGGCAGTAGGATCTTGAGCTCAGGAGTTCAAGACCAGCCTAAGGTAGATTGAGACCCTGTCTCTACTAAAAATAGAAAAATTAGCTGGGCATTGTGGCGTGCGCCTGTATTCCCAGCTACTTGGGAGGCTAGGCAGGAGAATTGCTTGAACCCAGGATTTTGAGGTTGTTGTGAGCTAGACTGATACCACAGTACTCTAGCCTGGGCAACAGAGTGAGACTTTGTCTCAAAAAAAAAGAATGTAGTACACGGAAATGTTGGTCAAAGGATACAAAATGTCAGGCAAAAGGAATAAGTTCAAGAGCTCTATTGTAGAAGATGGTGGCTGTAATTAATAAAAATATATTCTTGAAAATTGCTAAGACAGTTGATTTTAGGTGTTCTTACCACAAAAAAATGGTAAAGGTGTAAGGTACTGCATATATGTGATAACTAGCTATTTAGCCATTCTACAATGTGTACATATTTCAAAAGATCATGTATATGATAAATATACATGATAAATGCATTATATTTTTATGACAATTTCAAAAAGCATGACATGTGACAAGTTCCAGATATGGTATAGTCTCTGAGTGAACAGGTGATCACTGGGAGGGGGACATGCACTGAATGCCAGACGGCTGAGGGCAATGTGCTTTCTGGAAGAGGTGAGAGCGAGCAGGGTAATTACAGGTATATTCGGTTAGCTACTTGGTTCCATTTATCTTGGGGACATTTGTTCTTTATTTTGTGTGCTGTCCTTTAACTAGCTCCTTCAAGGACATCTATCAGCATTTACATTTTTTTTGGCCATTTGAGAAGGATTGTTTTTATTCTGAGGAAAATCCATATTGTACTAACTTTACAAAGTATAGAAAAATATAAGAGAGTAAGAAAAAAATCTCTAATAATGTTACTGACCTTTTTATTTAACAGACATCCACATGCCAGTCAGTGTTCTAAGGATTTAATAAATTTTATTTATTTATTTATTTATTTATTTTTGAGACAGAGCCTCAAGCTTCCCCCTGGGTACAGTGCTGTGGTATCACAGCTCACAGCAACCTCCAACTCCTGAGCTCAAGCGAGTCTCCCGCCTCTGCCTCCCACGAAGTGGGGACCACAAGCGCCTGCCACAATGCCCGGCTATTTTTTGGTTGCAGCTGTCATTGTTGTTTGGTGGCCTGGGCTGAATTCGAACCCACCAGCTCAGGTGTATGTGACTGGCGCCTTAGCCACTTGAGCCACAGGCACAAGCACAGGCACAGAGCGGACTTAATAAATTTTAACTTATTTAATCCTCATAATATCTCCATGGAAGTAGATACTAAGTTACAGAGAAGTTAAGTAACTTGTCCAAGGTCACACCATGTGTGGCAGGATTGAAACTTGAGGATAAGCTGGCTCCAGAGTTCAAACTCTTATCTACTGTACTCCGAGATCTCTCATATTTTACTTTTAGCAAATTTCTTTCCATTTGCTTTTCTGGGTTTTGAATTTTTAGTTAAGATCCTAAAATCCTAGAATTTTTACTTGCTTTTGAAATTCATTGAAGGTAAGCAGCAAGGTAGAAAGGCTTCCTCAGAGAAATTACAAGTCACTTACCTCCCCACCTTCCCTCCTTCTAGGTGCTGTGAGAAGCCATCTTTCTGATTTCAAAAAACACCGAGCCGCCAGAATTGACCACTATGTTGTTGAAGTCAATAAATTAATAATCAGGTTAGAGAAGGTAAACTTGTTTGTTTTAAAACACTTTTTTTCAGCAAGTGCACATTTTCTAAGGGAAGACAATCTCATTTATGTAGCATGTGTCATATGTGTTGTATACATCTGATTCAGGTAGAGAAGCGCCCCCCCTAGAGAGGGGCGGAGGATGTGGGGGGCAGTTCTCACTTGGGATGGCTTTCTGAAGAGAATGGCCCAGGTTGACAGACCTGCCACACATCCAGCTTCCTTTCTTCTGTCTATGATTCCTGCGTGGCTTCTGGAAAACCTTTCTGCCTTCAGATTCTGTCCTCTTTGGTGTCCCAGGTACAATTACCCAGTGGGGTGTAGTGTATCATTTAGTGGCAAATAGAAGAGTGGCCACCAGGTCTCAGTGGTGTACTTTGACCCTGGAAATGTGTGGTGTGTATAATTTGGATTGTGTGGTGCGCATGGCAGTATCCACAGCACAGTTCTTTTTGTGTACTTTGTGGGGCAGGAATATGTGGCTGGTTCTATAGACCAGGAGAATTGAGGAAGTGAGCGCCTCCTATGGCTTTCAGCATTTGGCCCCACCCCATCCTTGCCCACTCCTGCTTATTGCTGAAATGGCTAAGTGACAATAAAGAGAGCAGAACAGAGTCATAGGAAGGGGGGTGCCTTAGAGATGCCAAGCCAAAGTGATGCTCTGTCCCCTATGAAATTGCTTTTGTGACTTTCTGGGGCTGGGGATGACAGATGAGACTTGAGAAATGCAAATGTGCTAATTCCTGCTTGATGCCTGAAGAGTGGAAAGGGTGGAGCAAGTACGGATCACCGGGTTAATTATATTTGGCTTTGTTTTCTCCTGGTCAGCTCACTGCATTTGACAGAACAAATACTGAGTCTGCAAAGATTCGAGGTAACTTTGGAGCTTAGCTTACATTGATTCTAGTTTTTATTTTTCTCCCTGACCAAATTTCTTTTTAAAATGGAATGCCTTTTTGTTGGTTTATCCTTCCCAAAGCAATAGAAAAGTCCGTGGTGCCTTGGGTCAATGACCAGGATGTCCCTTTCTGTCCAGACTGTGGGAGTAAGTTCAGCATCCGAAACCGCCGCCACCACTGCCGTCTCTGCGGGTCTATCATGTGCAAGAAGTGTATGGAGCTCATCAGCCTTCCCTTTGCAAGTAGGTAGCATGGAGGCAGTGCCCTGCCCCCGACCTTCTCCTTGGCCTACCTTATTTGCTTATCACCAAGGGACCATGGGACCTTTTTGTTAAATTAATGGCCCATGTGAATTTTCATTCATTCATTTGTTTTTGTTTTTTTTTTTTGCCGTTTTTGGCCAGGGCTGGGTTTGAACCCACCATCTCTGGCATATGGGACCGGTGTCCTACCCTTTGAGCCACGGGTGCCGCCCCATTCATTCATTTGTTGATTCTATGAAGCCCACTAAGACCCAGGCACTGTACTAGTAGCAAGGGATATAATAAGTCTATAACTCTTTTTTATAAAGTGGCTTTGTAGATCACCGACATTTCTTCTTTTTTTTTATAATGTTTTAAAAATGTAAAGACAGTACTTAGTTTGGGGGCTATACAAGAAGAGCCTGTAGATTGGACTTGCAGGTTGTCTTTTGCCTACTGCTGGTCTATAAGCACTGTCTGTTCCCCCAAGGAGTCCAACATCTAGCAGGGGATACAAACTCACAAATAAGTGATTGCTTTATGAAGAGATACATACAATGAGAGGCACATGGGAGAGGCTGACCAACTCTTTGTCAGCTCTTCATGGGAGTGACAGGTGAGACTTTGAGTAGAGGATCTTGAAAAATAAGCAGTGGGCCAGTCCCTTACTTTGGGGTAAAAGCCACCAACTGTCTTATAGAAAAAATAAATATCATAATATGAGAGATGCTAAGCGGTATGGAGGCTTAGGGTCAGGAGATGATGTTCAAGAAGAGCCTTGAAAGATGAGTTAAGGTTGCCAAAGATATGGGGAAGGAGGACATTCTGGGTAGAGTGAAGAGCAAAGACCTGAAATTTAGAAAGTGCCAGGGTAGACTGATAGATGAACTAATTGAATTGGCTTCTGGAAAACCTTTTTGCCTTGGGGCAAAAAAGAGGGGGGGATGGAGGATGTGTTTGCAAATTATGAAATGAGCCTGGAAAGGTTAGGTGGAACCATTTGCTCCAGGACTTTGCATCTCAGCAGGTTAGAAGTTGCTGAAGATGAACTGACTGGCTGCTGGGAAGTTTGGGGTAGATTTGCAGTACTGGAAAGTTCTGCTGTCTGTGTGCCATTGGACAGTGTGGGTGCAAAGGCAGATGCTTCCTCTGTCCAACACTCACATCCACTGTACCCATGTTACCTTGACCCTTTCTTCCTGAGACTGATGCCCTGTCTTACCTAGGACTTCATAAACTACAGTTTTGGGGACACTATTTACATATCTTCTCTGGAACTCATTAGCCAGCACTTACTGGGCAACTACTAAGGGGTGACCCTGCTGGATATATTAGGGGAGCAAGTGTGTAACACAGAGTTTGTACCTTCACAGATTCCTAGAGCAGCTCTGGGCTGTACATGTAACTATTACACAGGGAGGAAAGTGCAAAGTGCCCCCAAAGGGGCAGTGTGGGGGGAACTGATAGGAAGCGTAGATAGTTTTTGCCTTGGGGATATGTCATTTGAGCTGAGCTTTGGAAAGGGCAGGAGCCGGATGTTTGGGAAGTGGGGGAAGGTTGAGGAGGAAAGTCTCCTGGCAGAATGCGGGTTCTGTCTGAGACTCAAGGCAAGTAGAGGAGGAAGGTAGGTGGTGAGGCCAGGTTAAGGCTGGGCCTCAGAGCCTCAAACACAGACCACTCTAGGCTTTTTGGCTCTAGTCTGGGTGGCTATGGAGTCTTTTCCCACCGTGAAAGCAGAGGAGCAAGTACTTCTTTCCCATAGGTGGAGCCTGGTCCAAATTACTCCCCAAATTAAACACCTGTGGACTGACACCTCATGGTCGTGGGCAGTGGGATGATTGGAGGATTGTTGCTGCCTGTCAGTGTTATGGTTTACAGACAAGCTCACCAGTGCCAGCAAGGATTCCCTGAGCACCCACACCAGCCCCAGCCAGTCACCAAATAGTGTCCATGGCTCCCGCCGCGGCAGCATCAGCAGCATGAGCAGTGTGAGCTCTGTCCTGGACGAGAAGGATGATGACCGGATCCGCTGCTGTACGCACTGCAAGGACACGCTGCTCAAGAGAGAGCAACAGATTGATGAGAAGGAGCATACACCTGACATTGTGAAGCTCTATGAGGTGACACGTGTGTGATCTTGGGTCTGATTCGTCAGGCAGATGTGGTTCTTCATTAAGTACTTAGTGTTCAGCCTTCTGGAAAATGCTTTAAGTTGTTTCTTTGAATCACTTTTAGTTCAATGATGTGAATTCTCAGCTGGGCCCTGAGTGAGTCACAGAGTCATCCTGGGTGTGCTGCAACAAACTCATGCCCTCACCCATCCTGTCTACTTGAACGTAGGAGGGTAGAGGCTTGGGTGGCCCAGAGCAGGGAGAGGAAGGGCATGGGTGAGTTCTGCAGGAAGGGCTGAAGCTGGAGAGGGTAGAAATAGTGGGCCAGAGAGTCTTGGGAAGCTCACTCTGGAGTTTTAGACTTGGCAAGTTTGAGAAAGTCTTACAGCTTTTCAGGCTTTACTATTTTACCCAAACTTTGCAAGTTTTTAGGCTTTACTTGTTTATCGCAGTAGGCTGAGAGTGTCCCCTTCTAAGTTTGTTTGTATGCCTCAGCTCTCCCTACTGCCATTGATCCCAGAACACCCTTAGTAGGTGCGTACTTTGAGAGGAGATAGTGTAGTGCAAAGAACATCTGGGTGCGAGACTGGCTCAGCTTCCTCATGGCCAGGTGGGCAGGGAATCAGTCCAGATAAAGGAAGCAGCTTGTGCAATACTCTGAACAGAGGAAGAGTGTATTTTTGTCTGAATGGTCACTGTCACTAGTTCTGCAGATCATAATGACAGTTTCTGGAATCACTGTATAATACCGAAGCTACTAGAAATGGTATTAATTAAACCCTGTGCTGAGATACAGATATAGCCATTCTCCAGCCTTTGGGTGGAGTTCATGTCTTGGTATCTCATTTTTTTTGTAAGAGTGCTTTTGGTCTCCTTTCTCTCTTTATGTCTTCCCTTTTTTCCTTCCTTTCTTTCTTTCTTTTTTTTTTTTTTTAAAGAGACAGGGTTTTTCTCTCTGAGGCCCTGGCTAATCCTGCTGCCCCTTCCTGAGTCCCTGGGATTAGCCACCTTTTTTGTGTGGTGAACTCAGGCACTGCTTCATGCTGGTGTCCTGCTGGGCGTCACCTGTCAAAAAAAGATAGCAGCTAATTCCTCATCCCTGTCTTGGTAGACAACTTGACATATCCTCTGGAAGGCCTTGCTCATCTCACAAACATCTGGTCAAAACTTCCATATTTACTTTCTTTCCTTGCTGCAAGGTTTTCTGCTTGGGAAAAATGTCTATAAATAGGAGATGGATAAGAGTAACAAACATTTTTCGAAAAATGTTAAGAAAAATGAAAATTTTAAATACATCTCTGTTGATGTAGCCTAGTTTCTGGATAGGCTTTTCTGTATTTTGAGAACCTCACTTCTCTCTTTTTCGTTCTTAGAAATTACGACTTTGCATGGAGAAAGTTGACCAGAAAGCCCCAGAATACATCAAGATGGCAGCATCATTAAAGTAAGCTGTTCCTCCCTTGTTTTTCTAAACCTGCGGTGATTGCTTTCTGACATTTTAGGTCAGTTCCAAAGTAGACAAAAGTGAAAAATCTTAACTCTAGCCATGCTTTTCTTCTGTGACCAGCTGCAGAGAACCTTCATGTCGTTGTTTCAGTGGGGTACATTTTACCAACATGTGAGCTTGTAAAAATACACAACAGCCATGTTCAGGTGAGGGTGGCTTTTTTTTCTCCCCTCAGGAAATTATTTTATTTTATTTATTTATTTATTTTTGAGATAGAGCTTCAAGCTATTGCCCTGGGTAGAGTGCTGTGACATCATAGCTCACAGCAACCTCCAAGTCCTGGGCTCAAGCAGTTCTCCTGCCTCTGCCTTCCAAGTAGCTGGGACACAGGTGCCCACCACGAATCCTGGCGATTTTTTGGTTGCAGCCATCATTGTTGTTTGGCAGGCCTGGGCTGGATTCAAACCCGCCAGCTCAGGTATGTGTGGCTGGCACCTTAGCTGCTTGAGCCACAGGCACCGAGCCTATTTTACTTTATTTTATTTTTTATTTTTATTACATCATAGCTGTGTACATTAATGCAATTATGGGGTACAATGTGCTAGTTTTATATACAATTTGAAATACTTTCATCAAACTGGTTAACATAGCCTTCATGGCATTTTCTTAGTTATTGTTTTAAGACATTTATATTCTACCCTTAGTAGATTTAACATGTACCCTCGTAAAATGTACCGTAGGTGTCGTCCCACCAATTACCCTCCTGCCACCAGTCCTCCCCCCTTTGTGTGGTGAACTCAGGCACTGCCACATGCTGGTGTGGGGACCTTCCCTCGCCTCTTTCCCCTTCATCTTGGGCTATAGTTGGGTAATAGCTTTCATTTGGAAGTGTGGGTGCTTATAAATTAGTTTCATAGTAGGGCTGAGTACATTGGATACTCTTTCTTCCATTCTTGAGATACTTTGCTAAGAAGAATATGCTCCAGCTCCATCTGTGTAAACATGAAAGAGGTAAAGTCTCCATCTTTTTTAAGGCTGCATAATATTCCAAGGTGTACATATACCACAATTCATTGATTCATTCATGTGTCGATGGGCACTTGGGCTTCTTCTATGTCTTAGCAATTATGAATTGGGCTGCAATAAACATTCTGGTGCAAATATCTTTGTTATAAAGTGATTTTTGGTTCTCTGGATATATACCTAATAGAGGTATTGAAGGGTTACATGGCAGGTCTATTTTTAGATCCCTAAGTGATCTCCAAACGTCTTTCCAAAAGGAACTTATTTGTTTGCATTCCCACCAGCAGTGGAGCGTGGCTCTTTTGACTGAGCACTGAGTTTGGGGTTTCAGATAGTAGGCACTGCTGTTGAGTACAGCATTGGAAAGAAAGACTGTAAGGCAATGGCTCTCATGCTCATGCCATTTCAGGGTGGCATTGAGGTGACAGGGCTTAAAATAGACATTTCCGGCTCGGTGCCTGTGGCTCAATCGGCTAAGGCGCCAGCCACATACACCTAAGGTGGCGGGTTCGAATCCCCAGCCCGGGCCCGCCAAACAACAATGATGGCTACAACCAAAAAATGGCTGGGTGTTTGGCGGGCGCCTGTGGTCCCAGCTACTTGGGAGGCGGAGACAGGAGACTCGCTTGAGTCCAGGAGTTGGAGGTTGCTATGAGCTGTGATGCCATGGCACTCTACCCAGGGGGATAGCTTGAGGCTCCGTCTCAAAAAAAAA
>CAUYQV010071155.1:0-11131 GCA_963574575.1 Galagoides demidoff | reverse complement strand
TCATATCCTCAGCAATCCTATAACTGTAAAAGTTTGTTAGATTTTTTTTTTTTTTGAGACAGAGCCTCAAGCTGTCCCCCTGGGTAGAGTGCTGTGGTATCACAGCTCACAGCAACCTCTAACACCTGGGCTCAAGCGAATCTCCTGCCTCAGCCGCCAGCCACAACACCTGGCTATTTTTTGGTTGCAGCTGTCATTGTTGTTTGGCGGGCCCGGGCTGGATTCGAACCCACCACCTTAGGTGTACATGGCTGTCGCCTTAGCCACTTGAGCCACAGGCACCAAGCCACAACTATATTAATTTTAACAAAATATCTATTTTGCAAATGAATGTCCCAAGGACATTTTTTCTTTCTTTCTCTCTCTCTTTCTTTCTTTCTTTCTCTCTCTCTCTCTCCTCTCTCTCTCTCTTTCTTTCTTTCTTTTTTTTTTGTTGAGACACAGTTCTATCCTATGCCTTGAGCAGAGTGCAGTGGCGTCGTATTTCACTGCAACCTCAGACTCTGGCTATGGGCATCCCGCTGCCTCAGTGTACAAAGCCTCTGGGATTACAGGCACTCACTGTGGTGCCCGGCTGAGTTTTTCCATTTTTTTCATGAGTCGAGGGTCTCATTCTTGCTCAGACAAGCCTTGAACTCCTGAGCTCAAGCAATCCTCCTAGGTCAGCCTCCCATAGTGCTGGGATTACAGGCATGAGCAACTGTGCCTGGCCCAAGGACAATTTTTCAAGACCGAGTCTCTCACTTTGTCACCCTGGGTAGAATGCCATAGTATCTTAGCTCACAGCAACCTCAAACTCTTCAGCTCAAGTGATCCTCTTGCCTCAGCCTCCTGGGTAGCTGGGACTACAAGAACCTGCCACGATGCCTGGCTGTTTTCAGAGATGGGGTCTTGGTCTTGCTCTTGCTCAGAGATGGTCTCCAACTTGTGAGCTCAAGCAATCCACCCACCTTGGCCTCTCAGTGCTGGGATTTACAGGGGTGAGCCACCATGCCTGGCCCAAGGAAATTTTTATACTGGTTTCAGCCATACCATATATCTGTTTGTGCATTACTGATGTGGATATTTTTCAAAAATAGAAAATTGTTTTTTCATTTAATGCAGAAGATGGACACCCGTTGGTGTTTTTTTTTTTTTTTTTGCAGTTTTTGGCCAGAGCTGGGTTTGAACCCACCACCTCTGGCATATGGGGCCAGCACCACCCCCAGACTGACACACAATTTTTTTTTTTTGAGGCAGAACCTCAAGCTGTCACCCTCAGTAGAGTGCAATAGTGTCACAGCTCACAGCAACCTCCAACTCCTGGGCTCAAGGGATTCTCCTACCTCAGCCTCCCAAGTAGCTGGGACTATAGGTGCCTGCCACAACACCCGGCTATTTTTTGGTTGCAGTCATCGTTGTTTGGCAGGCTGGGCTGGATTTGAACCTGCCAGCTCAGGTGTATGTGGCTGGCACCTCAGCCACTTGAGCCACAGGTGCAGAGCCCACACTTTTTCTTTTTTTTTTTTTTTTTGCACCCAAAATCTTTTAATAAAACAGTAGGTTGCAGTGTTAGTTTTTGTAGCCTTGGCTGACCCAACGACCTCTGGCACGCTCAAACTTTCGGCCCTTGGAACGGACAAAGGGTTTGGTATGGCTGTGCGGGGTTCCTCGGGCCTCGCTCACCGCCCTTGCGAGGACCAGAAAAAGCAGGACAGTGCCACGGCCCTTGGGGAGACCAGGGCCAGCTGGTTGAAAGTGAGGATCTTGCCCCCAGCCTTGAGGACCTAGTGTGGCCCGCTACTCAGGCGCTGAGCACACACCTTCAGTTTGGGCACTTCCTGACCCCGCACATCCTCTGTTACGGCCCCCACAACCACAGCGGTTTCGTTTTCTCGGCCAGGAGGTTTCATCTTCCGGATCATCCGGGAAAGAGACAGTGGCGGCCGATTGGTGCCACTCGTTAACAACCTCTTTAGCACAACCTGGTTGAAGTTGGTTCATCTGGCCAGAAACCTGTACACCTTGACCAATAGCCTTAGGTAAATGTCCTGGTTCTTGGGCTCTCTGCAATCAACCTTTTGGTCCTTGTTGTGGTGAATAATGACTCCCATGATGGTGACACCCATTGCAGAATTTATATATAACAGCCACTTCTGGGACATACGCAGGAAGGCTGGTGGGAGAAGGTGCAAGGACAGGTCTGTGGTGTGGACAGGCCAGATGTGGAAGCAACAGGAGCCCCAACCCCACCAGGCTCTGCCCATCAGGCATGACCGGACCCATCCAGAGCTACAACCTCCCTCAACCCTGTTACAACCACACCCTGGAGGATCTGCCACAGGCACTACATGACAGGAGACCTCTGGAGTCAAGGGAAAAGCCTCTCTCCATTCTGAGGGAACCCCAATACCAGGCACCAGCAGGACCCCAAGCAGCTCAGCTCCTCTCGGTTTGGTGAAGCCCACAGTATAGGCTAAGACCTGGAGAGTAAGACTCAATGATGTGTGTTTTATGGAAAGCCAAGCATGCCTGGCCAGGTGGCATACTGCTTTGAGGCTCTGAGGCAAATGTGCCCAGCAATTTGGAAGATGCCACCAAGTCCCTAGTCTCTGGGCTAGGCTGAGAGGAAGCTGAGGACAACCAAGGCATTGAGCAGAGCCCCCCACCTCACTGACCAGTGCAGCAGTTGGGCTGAGCTAAGGGCATCTTCTCAGGGCCATGAGCTGTCTTGAGTCATCCAGACACCCAAGCACCCACCATGGTGGCTGGCACAGCACACAGCTCACAGGTATCCCAGGAGGCAGGCTCGTGGGCCAGAGGAGGGGCAACCTTGCGGGGACCCACAGCATGGGCCCTTACCACACTCACACAGACTCAGAAGGGCCCAGAAGAGGGTTTGTAAGCAGATGACAGAGTCACTCCCTCTCCACAAATACCGCAGCACCAGCCAGGACCCTGCACACCCTCCCTCAGAGCTGGGCAGAGAAGGTGGGGTGCTCTGAGATTCCAAAAAGGAGCCGCAGGGAACAGTGACTTACTGGTTATGATGAGATGTAAAATCAGGTACACCCTGCCAGTAAGGAAGCCCCTCCCCAAGACAGGCGCCAAGTTTTTTTGTTTGTTTGTTTTTAATTTTTTTTTTTTTGAGACAGAGCCTCAAGCTGTCCCCCTGGGTAGAGTGCCATGGCATCACAGCTCACAGCAACCTCCAACTCCTGGTTTCAAGTGAGTCTCCTGCCTCAACCTCCCAAGTAGCTAGGACCACAGGCACCAGCCACAACGCCCGGCTTTTTTTTTTTGGTTGCAACTGTCATTATTGTTTGGCGGGCCCAGGCTGGATTTGAACCTGCCACCTTAGGTGTATGTGGCTGGCACTTTAGCCACTTGAGCCACAGGCGTCAAGCCTGTTTGTTTGTTTGTTTGTTTGTTTGTTTTGAGACAGAGCCTCAAGCTATCCCCCTGGGTAGAGTGCCATGGCATCACAGCTCACAGCAACCTCCAACTCCTGGGCTCAAGCGAGTCTCCTGCCTCCGCCTCCCAGGTAGCTGGGACCACAGGCACCCACCACAAGGCCCGGCCATTTTTTGGTTGCAGCCATCATTGTTGTTTGGCGGGCCGGGGCTAGGAATTCGAACCCGCCACCTTAGGTGTACGTGGCTGGCGCCTTAGCCGATTGAGCCACAGGCGCCGAGCCCTGTTTGTTTTTAATTTAGAAACAGAGTCTCACTTTGTCACCCTCAGAAGAGTGCTATGGTGTCACAGTTCACAGCAACCTCCAGCTCTTGGGTTCAGGTGATTCTCTTGCCTTGGCCTCCCGAGTAACTGGGACTACAGGCGCCTGCCACAACGCCCAGCTATTTTTTGTTGCAGTTTGGCTGGGGCCGGGTTTAAACCTGCTACCCCTCGGCATATGGGGCCAGCACCCTACTCACTGAGTCACAGGCACTTCCCAGGCGCCAAGTTTTGAGAGAGAAACTGAGTCTCCCACATGCAGAGAAGCACAGCCAGGGGTCCCAAGTGCAGGGCACCTCCATAGCTCCACTATCCTCCCCTGAGCCACACACAAGTGTGTGGCTGTAGCCGTGGTCTTCCTTCATAAGGACAGGCTGGATTCCACCAGTCCAGATGGCTCCTTTAAAAGCCTACTTTTTCTTGATAATTGGTTTACATTTTCCTTTCTTCAATTCTACCTCAACCGACCTTGTGAGTGCTATGCTGGGCCCAGGCTCCTCTGAGCAGTGTCCTGACAGCAGGAGGCTCACTGGGAGAGCCTGACACACAGTCTGGCAAAGGTATGGCAGGAGAGCCTGCCTCAAGCATGTTGGATTCTACAACCTTCCCTCCCCTTGGGGTCACAGTCTCCTGGGGTCCCAAGGCTCAGATAGAGCCTCTCTGTCACCTTCTGGCTGGCTGCTACCAAACTCCCTGCTCCCTTCTTTAGGGTCAGAGCACCCTCATCTATAGCACCCGTGTGCAGTGACCAAGCATTTTGATTTGTTTTACAATGATTCCAGCAGCTATTCTCCAAAGGCTCCAGGTATGTGGTGGTTCCCAAAGTCCTATCCAGTGGCAGTTGCAGGCAGTGGCCACACACCAACTACATGTCCCCTTCCTGTGCCCAGTTCCAGCCCAATAACCCTTCAGAAAGGGACGCCTCCTCCAGGCTGCCAGTACCCTGCACAGACTCCTTATAGATGGACCTCTCTGCAAAGGGCCAGAGGCCCAGCAGCTCCACAGTATCAGCCTTCTCTAGGAGCCACTGACCCACCTGTCAGGCTGCTCCAGGGGCTGCCCTCACCGCTCTCCAGACAGGGCTGTACTTATCAGGCACTGCCAAAGACCAGCCCACACCTATGCAGGCCCCTGAGTATGAGTGCGGCCAAACCAGCCAGACCATGACTTGACCTATTACCTAAGACCTGGTACCAGGCAGAGGCTCTGCTCACCTTCTCCACTTGCTCCCAGCACCACGTCACGAGATCCAGAGTGTGCTCATAGGCGGCACTGCTGAGGTAGTGAACCTCCTTGCCAATGAGCTGGGCCCTGCTGTACAGCTTCTTCATCAGGGTCTCACCTTGCCAAGGACAAAGGACATGCAGCCCAGCTTCTCACTCATCCCCAACTGCATGATCAGGGGTATGCGGAGCCCAGGGTGAGCCTGCATGACACATCTGCCAGCAGACACGTGCCAGGGATGCCAAGCCCTTACCTGGGCATAGATGCTCTGATGCCCTTCCTCAGGTTGTCCTGAGCCCCAGCGGTGACCCACCCAAAGAACAGCTGCTCAGCCACCCTACCTGCCCAGCATCGTGCACATGCCATTGAAGACCTGCTTCTGTATATGGAGGTTCTGCTCCCAAGGCAGGTGCTGGGTGTAGCTGAGCCCCATGCCCCAGCGGATAATGGACACCTGCCAGGAAGGAAAGCGCCAGGTCAGCCCCTAATCACCATCCCCACCTCCTCCGGGAGCTCCCCTGAATCACTCAGGACCACCTTACCCCTGCTTTCGTCTCTTGACAGGAGTGTGGGAGAAGAAAGCCCTGATTGGGGGGGGGGGACTGCCATGAGGAGTGCACCTTGCCACTAGGGGCTGCAGGTAGAAGCCCTCTCTGTCCTGCCTGCCCTGCAGAAGCTCTGGAGAAACACAGCAGAGTGAGCTCAACATCAAAGCTTTTCTCTGGAGTCAGGTGGCTGAGGCCCTGCCTGAAATCAACACCCACTGCTCTGCCTTCCCATCCTCTAGGGAATCTTTTGACAAATTCAACACTAACATAGTCCCAAAGTCACTGCTTGAATGTGCCGTGTTGGCATGACCACTAGACATTACAGCCAGCTGTCCAAGTAAGCCAGCCCTGAGCCCAATAGTAGGTCCCTCCAAGAGGGAGACTGACCTTCAGCAGGGGGTCCACGTGCTCCAGGAACTAGCCCACCATTGCAAGCCCAGCCTCGTGATAGGTCATAGTCATCTTTTCACTGGGCTGCAGGACCTGGGTCTTCTCAAGGCCAATAGATCACATTCCAGGGCAAGGATAGGGAGAGCAGTAGCAAAAGTGAGCACCAAGTCTCCAAGCCTCCATGGTAAGCACGTGTCTGCTGCCACACCTGACCCGGAGCCCAGCTCCATGCTGCTGCCTGCTCTACAGGGAGATGCTCCTGCACCCCTGCAGCTCTGCCACCCACCCACTTCACACTTGCAGCTGCTTCTAAGACCCATTTTAAGCCAATGGGAGCAGCTCTGTGTATGAGCTACAGCAGTCCCACTTCTATCCAGAGGCTGGACTAGAAATGACCCCACGCATGTGGGTCAAAGAACGATGTCATCCACAGTGTCCTAAGGCCCATCTTAGGAACAGGTAACACCAGCCAGTCTGGATGGTCAGTGCAACAGACACCGCAGGATGGCCCTCAAGTTTCTGCTCTGGGTGACCTGTTTCATGTATTTTCTGGGTGAATTATAATTTAATAAGAAGTTACACCAAGATGAAATAGCAAGGATGACCTTCCACCTGGCTGACGTCCACTCTCACAGCTCAGGGCTGGGCCAGGAAGGACAGCCATTGGCCACCTCCCTAATCTCCATCCCCCAGAACAGCCATACCAACTAACGAAGCCCTTCCCTACCTCTGACTCCAGTCTCTCAGGTTGACCTGGCTAAGCAACCCAAGCTGCAGGAAGGTGGGTGTGTGGCCCAGCCCACTGAGCTCAAGACAAGAGACACAGGTATCTCCCAAGCTACAGAAAACACACTAACATTCACTCCTTTAACTCCCAAGACAGCCCAGACAACAACCACACTGGACAGTCCCTGCAGCTTCCACAAGACTTTTCCCTGGAAACCCCATCCGTGTGGGTTCCTTGCTGCTCCCTGCTCTGCCACCCACAGCAGCCTCCAAACCTGGCTCTACCCATTTCTTCAGGTCCACAGATGGCCTGGAACCCCTGCCCCTTTAAAGTTCTAAATGTTGCTTCCAGAAGGGGTATGAATGCTGTCAGAAAACCCCAAGTCTCAAATTTTAGTTTAGAACACTAGTCCAAATTCCTGTGCACAGAAGTCAAGTTGGGGCCCAAGGGTAAGCCTGCTGGGACCACTCTGGAAACACCCCTCCCTCCCTGAGGGCTCTGTGCTCACCCTCCCCACACACACACAATTCAAAGTGCTTCGCCTTAACAAAAGGACACAGGTGGAAGCAATCAGAGCTGCTTCACTGCAAACATTGGAAACGTTAGCACATGACCTATGAAAGGAGAAATAGTCCACAGGCAGTGTGGTTCCTGGCCTCTAGAGCTTGACCCAGATAAGTGTTGTCAAAGGAAAGTCTCCTACAGAGAGGCCAGGGCAGAGAACTGAGGATGACGGGAGCTGCTTCATCAGTCACCATTATTTTTAGGCAAGGCTTTCGGTTGAAGTTTATTAAAGTATAATTTATATACCATAAAATCCACCCATTTTGAGTATACATATCAATGATTTTTATTAACTTATCAAGCTGTACAACTATTGCCATAACCCAGTTTTAGGACATTTCCCATCATTTCTATAACGGAGGCATCTGTGCCTGCTCATGGCTGATTCTTTCCCACCACTAGCAAATCACTTGTCCACCTTCTGTGGATTTGCTCATTATGCACATTTCATATAAATGGAATTATACAATATGTGCCCTTTTGTGTCTCGGTTCTTATACTTAGAACAGTATTTCCTAGGTTCATCTTCCCCTTTGTAGCATGTATTGATACCTCATTCCTTTTTACAGGTGAATTCTTTTTTTTTTTTTTTTAGAGACAGAGTCTCACTTTATTGCCTTTAGTAGAGTGCCACGGTGTCACAGCTTACAGCAACCTCCAACTCCTGGGCTTAGGCGATTCTCTTGCCTCAACCTCCTGAGTAGCTAGGACTACAGGCGCCCACCACAACACTTGACTATTTTTTGTTGTAGTTTGGCTAGGGCGGGGTTCAAACCTTCCACCCTTGGTATATGGAGCCAGTGCCCTACCTACTGAGCCACAGGCATTGTCCTACAGGTGAATTCTTTTTTTTTTTTTTTTTTGGCCAGGGCTGGATTTGAACCCACCACCTCCAGCATATGGTGCCCTACTCCTTTGAGCCACAGGCGCCACCCCAGGTGAATTCTTTTACAGTATATGCCAATCTATCAGTTCACTGGTGGGTGGACACTGGGTATGTTTCTAATTGGAGCAGTGCAATGATTCCTGCTGAGTCCTCCCCACTGAGGGAGGGGGAAAATCAAAGTCTAGGTAATTTGTTCATGTTTCCTAACTTTTGTAGGTAAATGAACATCTGAAGTCTGCTGTGGTCTCAGGAAGTACATTCTAGGCATAAGACAGATGACATTCTTCACCCGCCAGCCTGGAAAAAATTCCCTGGTCACCTTGTAGCAAATATACATTCCTGTGTGTGAATACCTAACCTAAACATCAGGCAGAACACTATGACCAGAGGCGGCTAGAGGAGATGAGATCCACACCAGAATGTCCAGACATGCCAGGTGCAGGTGGTGTGGGGCAGAAGCCAAGGCCAACAACTGCCACATATCCATGAGGCATCAAGGTGTGCCAAGGGCTACTGAGGAGAGTAACTGGGCAGGAAGCCCCTGGAGAAGTCTCCACTCACTCCTGCAGTTTAGACTACCCAGGTGGGGAAGCTCATATAGAAGCTCGGTGCCTGTGGCTCAAGTGGCTAAGGTGCCAGCCACATACACCTGAGCTGGCGGGTTCAAATCCAGCCCAGGCCTGCCAAACAACAATGACGGCTGCAACTAAAAAATAACCCAGCATTGTGGCAGGCGCCTGTGGTCCCAGCTACTCAGGAGGCTGAGGCAGGAGACTCACTTCAGCCCAGGAGTTGGAGGTTGCTGTAAGCTGTGATGCCATGGCACTCTACCCAGGGGGACAACTTGAGGCTTCTGTCTCAAAAAAAAAAGAAGATCAGGTTTTACTTACAAAGGAGAGAGAAAAGCAAAGGAACCTCTCCAGCCGGGGGCTCAAGCCCAATACTAAAATGCAACACAACTCAGCAGTTCAGCACATCTTTCCTCAGATATTATTTTGGTCTAAGCAATAAAGACTATGTCTGAACAAAATTAAAACAGAAATTCAAATGGGGGCAAATAAGCTTTGGAGCTATCTCAACAGCACCAGTAGACAGCCACCCGTGCACAGAGCTGAGCACACAGCATTCACCAGGCCAGCGTCCTTGCCAGGGCACCTCCTGTCCAACTTCAGTAGATGCAGGTAGACCTTGAAGATCAAGGACCTACCTGCCTTTTATGTCAGGCGGCCTAACGAAAAAGCGACACAGGGGCTCATATTCTCAGTCCACCACAGAAGCGCAAGCACAGCCTTCCGCTCATTCCACAGCCCACTGCAAGACCCATGTGATAGGCAGGAGGGCCCCTGCCCAGCTGCCCACACACAGCACTGGCTCTGAGGACTAGGAGGGAACCACTCAGAGGTTCCACCTCTGTTCTTACATTTCCCTCACTACCCCAGCAGCTAACTAGAATTTCCCTGGCTGAGACCCCCCCCACACACACACACACACAGCCTGGCTCTAGGGATACAGCCAAGTCCCATGATGTGGCCTTCTTATCCTCATTCACTACTGGTTGTGTTTTTTTTTTAGACAGAGCCTCAAGCTGTCGCCCTGGGTAGAATGCTGTGGCGTCACAGCTCACAGCAACCTCGAACTCCTGGGCTCAAGCGAGTCTCCTGCCTCTACCTCCCAAGTAGCTGGGATTACAGGCACCCGCCACAACGCCTGGCTTTTTTTTTTTTTTTTGGTTGCAGCCGTCATTGTTGTTTGGCAGGCCCAGGCTGGATTCGAACCTGCCAGCTCAAGTGAATGTGGCTGGCACCTTAGCCACTTGAGCCACAGGCGCTGAGCCTCATTACTGGTTCTTGCCAGCCTCTGACACCATAAGGTGCCCACTCCATGGTGGCAACATGAGGTCTTCACCCACCCAGGTCTCTATGGGCTCTAAGGACCCAGGGAGCTAGCATGGATGAGGGCAGGTCAGGGGCTGCAGAAAACAAGGATGTCCAGCAGAGGTGAAGGGTGCAGAGAAAGGCTGGGCACCCCACCTACCTCTTCTCTCCAATCAGTCCCTTGTAGGTGACAATCTAATTAGAATTACTGCTGTACACTGAAGATAATAAGAGATTTGGGGCCAAGCACAGTGGCTCACACCTATAATCCTAGCACTTTGGGAGACCAAGGTGGGATCATCCCTTGAGCTCAGGAATTTGAGACCAGCCTGAGCAAGAGTGAGACCCCATCTCTACCAAAAGTAGAAAAACTACCTGGGCACAGTGGCAGGTGCCTATAGTCCCAGTTCCTTGGGAGGCTGAGGCAGGAGGATCACTTGAGCCCAGGAGTCCAGAGACTACAGTAAGCTATGACGACAGCACAGCACTATAGCCTGGGCGAGAGAGTGAGTCTCTATCTCAAAAGGAAAAATGAAAATGAGAGAGAGAGATTTTAGAAATGTTTTTACCTGTACAGAAAAGTGTCAACACAGCAGCCCTGACTGCTGTCCTCAGAAAGGCCTGCTTATGAAGCCTGCACCTGGGGCTGGGGTCTGAGAATTCCTCTGCTCCCTGTACCCAGAGGGCTGGTGCAGATGGTATGCTTGTGCAGAGCACTTGCTTTCCTCCTGGCATCTGGACTTCTGAAGCACCCCAGGCAGAGGGTGTCTACACCACCAGTGAGGATATGGGGAAGAGTCTCAGGAGCTCGCTGGTCAGCACTTGGCACATGTCACAATGCCATGCCAAGAAGTCAGTGCGTACCATGTGGCACCACTGGGGGAGAGCTCTGGAAGCGGCACTTGGTCTGCCCCCAGACTTCTTCCCACACTGAGCCCTGGGACTCCAGCTAGGAAATCAGTGAATCTGGGGTGCTCTTAGGGACCCTAACAAAACCCTAAAGCCAAAGTGCAGATAAAACCTGTTATAGTTCTATTGAAAGCTTTTCCTTGGCCGGGCGTTGTGGTGGGCGCCTGTGGTCCCAGCTACTTGGGAGGCAGAGGCAGGAGACTCGCTTGAGCCCAGGAGTTGGAGGTTGCTATGAGCTATGATGCCATGGCACTCTACCCAGGGGGATAGCTTGAGGTTCCGTCTCAAAAAAAAA